>MJUU01056275.1:22929-41266 GCA_002080025.1 Modiolus philippinarum
GTATCATATACAAACAATATTATTCCACCATATATGTATAACTTGACTATAGGCGAATTGTTATTGTCCAGGACTGTAACACGTGACTGTCAACAAAGCATCTTGCCTTCCGCTGAACATCGTGTCCAAATATCATATTCCCTTCATTTGTAATTCTCTAGATTTTACATGAGTTATCATATAAATATTAGTGATTGAATTTCCGCAAAAATCAAGAGGTGTTCCGAGTTAAGAAACAGCTCACTATCGTCAAGCCAGACGACAGTGAGGTAGGGTATTTGTAAATGATAAGTTCTCAAAGGTGCAGTTGTTTTTAAGTAATAACTTCGTGTTGTCGTGTCAATTTCCAAATTTAATAAATCATAACTATTTCGCAACGACATATAATCAATGAAGGGATATGGAGTAAATGCACATGAGATAGTCTCTACAAATACATGGTAATAACAAGCAATGAAACAACGCTTTCATTGTTGTTCTTCACCTTTAAGTCACCATGAGGCCTTCAACAATAAAGTCTTTTTCTAACTGCAATGTACATGATGAGTTTTGAGTCATTGTTACTCGATTAATTTTTCACCGGTGGTTGCAACCTTCTAATACAGGGGATTTCAGAGAAAAGAGGATTTAGTTCATGTCAATTTCTTACCAAATTCTCCAAAACAATTTACAAATGTTCAGGAAATATTGAAAGGGAGGCACAACTCCCTCTGGATTCCGATGACAGTGTTTTGTATATATTTAATGTTGTAGTGGAAAATCCTTCGGGAACTATGATCCCTCGTGTAAACAAATCTTGCATGCATAGGAATTAAATGTATAGTATCCGTGGCATGTTTAATTGTTATTTGATATTTGATAAACAACAGATTCATTTGATATCTGTGATACATGAGTAACAAAATGATATCAAATACAATATGCAGAAGCATACCTTGAAACATATCCATACCCATTAAGTTTTAATTCATCACAGATTTCCGTTTTAGAACATCAGCTGCAAGACAAGAAATGGCATATCTTCGTCGACATATATTCCATTTGTATATTGTTATGTAGTTCAAGAAGATGTAATTATAACGTTTTGCTTTCAAGGTGTTTTAATATTTAATTCAAGTAAAAAATTGCTTGTTATATTCAACTCCCGAAAACGAAATCTTTACTTTTTTCCGGAAAATTGATCAAGGCAGTACATCTCTCTTGATTTCTCGATTTCTAATTACTTGTTTAAATCGGCATTGAAAAGACATAAGTTGTTTAAATAGACATATGTAAAAAAAAAAAAAAAATTTCAGTAACTTCGGTTGTTTGTTATTTTTTACCACTGGTCCGATAACACTGCTGATGGGCTGTATGTAACCGAGTTTACTAAATAGCCTCTTGCAAAACTTGCAAAATTTGGTATTTTGCTAATTTAAACGTTTTTCTTTTGCTTCTCTAGCTTGTAGCATTGACAAGCATATGTCTGGTCGAACGGAAAATTTCCTCAGCTCATTTTTATGGGTTGCCTATTCTACAACAATCAAATGAGCAGAAGTGTTGAAAATAATTTACTTGATTCGTTATAACTGACTATCAAATGATACATCCATTTTATACCAAGGTCCGGGACAAATTATTTTCTCTATCTAGTATTGATCCCTTTTTTCTAACAAATGAAAATAGATTTGTTGAAAGGTTTAGCTAGTAAATTGAATTTTACTTACTTAGATGAGAATTAAAAACACAACTTGCATAACAAAGTTCATCATAAGATTGTAACATTCAATAAAATGTGAAAAAACGCTTGGACCAGGACTGTTATAAGATAACGCGGGATTATAAAACTAAATTTTAATACATATAAAGCATGGCTTCTTAATGATGTGTACTTGATTTTTGTCGTAAAGAAAATGGGTGAATTTTTTTTTCAAAAAATGTACTTTTAAATTAAATTTGTTAAAAATTTTCTTATCAGAAACAGCTAAAAAGACACGTCGCAATAAAAACTTCTAAATAAGCAAATTGCTTTGATATGACAACAGGCAATGTTATCCTTTAGGAAAATTGACTTGGCAAAATATTTTCGGTGCTTGCCCGAAAAGCGATTTTATTTGAAAAATTGCATTTAACTAAATTTAAGAAAAAAAAAATTAAAACCTAAGGGGTATCTCCCCTTTTCAAAGCTCTGTCCTTAGCTGATTTTGGCTTTCTTTTTTAGATCCTATTAGTAATGTGTTCTGTTTCAGCTTTTACACATTTCGATCTATGGATTTCCAAATGTTTTGATTTGATCTGCACTGACAAGACATAAGTTGTCGAAATGCGCATATCCAGAAAGTAAATTCACAGTAATTCGGTATTAAGTTATTTATCACCACTGGGCCGATGCCAATGCTGGTGAACTGTAAGTCCCTGACGGAATTCACCAACCCAGTAGCCAGCACTTCGGTGCTTGCCAGAAAACTAATTTTATTTGAAAACTTACAATATCTAAATTTCAAAACATTTTGGTAGAACCTATGGAGAATCACCCTTATGCATAATACTGTCTGTAGCTAATTTTGGATTTCTTTTTTAGATGCTATTATTAATTTGCTTTCAATTAGCTTTAACACATTTTTATTTATGAATTTCCAAATGTCTGATTTGTTCTGGACTGAAGAGACATAAGAAGAGAGTCCATTCACAGTAACTTCGGTATTATGTTAACTTGAAATTCTGCACGCCATAGTATTTGTTAGAATGTTGTAAATTTTCACGTGTTAATTAAACATTCACATTTTATTTGGACAATACTGCTGGTTTCACCTCGAATGTGCAAAGCATGAAAATCATTTTGTCAATACACAATAAAATATTAGAAAATACTACTTTTTATTAAATTGCAAAAATCATTTAAACACGATATGAAGTATTTGATATTTGCTTTGTTTTTGCCGTCATCCCTTAGAATACTCAAACTTCAATTAACAAATAAGACTGATGATAATATTATTATTTGCAAAAAACGTACGGATTCAAATTAAGTTAGTCTGTTTTCAAATTAGCAAAATAATTCTTCTAGTTTAAAAATTCAGTTTTAATATTAAAATTCTGTTTTGTTTTTGGTGCGATGTTCGTAACATGTTTTCTGTTTGTTTGTTTTTTTTTTTTTTTTTTTTTTTTTTTTTTTTGTTTGTTTTTTTTTCTTGCAACTTAAACAATACAAACAGATTATTGTTTATTTCTAAATAAATCAATTTTAACGTTCATAAAATTAATAATTCTTGAATTTTTTTTATTGACAACATATTTGTAGAATTTGGAAGACAAGCTTTCAAGCAGACAATTGTAATACTAATGTGAACTGATAGTGCTCAACTCTTAGCAGATTTATATCTTTACTTGTATGAAGCCAGGTTTATATCAAGGTTTCGTTTAGAAAAAAAATAAGCAAGCCATGTCCTTTAATTTCAGCTTTCGTTAAAAGATGATGTTATTTCATTAAGAAACCCCCAACTTATATATCCAAATGAACTCGAAATTCAAGAGACTACTGATACTCAAGCATCATACTTGGACCTTTATCTCTACATTGACAACACTGAACGTCTAAAACAAAAGTTTACGACAAACATGATGATATTTCGACTTTCCAATAGTTAACCTCTTGTTTTTGAGCAGTCATATTCCCACATCTCAAGCAAATCGCGTCTCCATTTCAAAACTCATTCACTATTGTCGTGCCTGTAGTTTGTACAGCGGCTTTGTCTACAGAGCAAATTTACTGCCTCGAAAAACTTATATATAAAGTGTATGTTCAATCACTGTTGTAATTGTCACTAAAGAAGTCAAGATGAAGAACATCAATCAAAGCATTTTTCCATTTGCTTAATCTTACCACGGATGTATAGGGATTTTGTCCCATGTACATTGACTCCATATCACTTCATTTGTTTATTTACCGTGGAGTTTGTCTCGCGTGCAGTGAGGAGTCCGTAAAAAGCTTAAGATTCCCCGTGCTTGAGGGTGTATGCTCTGTATATTGTCAGTAATGGTGTACTTGTTCATGTGAGAATATCTCATAGGAATGCACTATCAAAATTCAACATTTGGCTTTCTTGCTTTGTAAAAAATTAAACTATTTTTCTGGCCGTCTGTATATATATTGCCAACATCTCCCGATTTTGATTGCCAAGTTTTCTTACAAACAACTCGATGAGTATCTTGTGATAGTTTATATGTTGTATTGTCTATTCATTGGTCCCTTTGTCGGGCAATGGATGACAGTGTTTGTAAGAGTACTTCGCCCGATATGTAATGCTTGTTGACAACCCCGTATCCATCAAAAATAATGAAATAAAGGGGATGGATGTGGCGTTGTTCGAATTCCGCTTAATCCGGTGCTAGGGGCCGTCTTTTTTTTAAGATTCATATACAGTCTATTTACAAATCCTGCAATACAGCGAACTCCCCTTTAAGCACAGGGCTGCTTAAAGGGGTTCCCTGATTTCTTACACCCTTCATACCCAGGGAATGTATGAAGACTAAAAAACTCCCTTTCATATTGTAATTACATACATAATTGTAATAGCTAAAACATTCTTTAGGTTGCACGTACCAACCACATACACTTCGGCAAATCATTTTTTGAAAAAATCAATAATTATACTGCTGATCAATTACTGCTATTTTTAAACTCCCTTGCTTATTTCACACATCGTTGATTTTGAATAACAACAGGATAGTTTGTCCACGTGCTGTATATAAAATAATTCAATATAATATTTTAAATTTCACACGGATTATAACTATGAAATTAACAAAATGTAAGTACCTTTCTAAATATATGGACTTAGGTTATTATGTATAAGAATGTATGAAGCTAATACTATACAACACACCCATGCATTATAAAGTGTCACACTTATTAATTCAAATAACAATACATAATAGGGAGTGATAATGGTTAGCTTGCAATATGCTACCCGTACTATAGACTACCTAAAAATCAATGGAAGTCAATGAAAACCCGTTTCATATCAAGGTATATGTTTCCTCTGTTTATTTTTACAATAAAGGCAATTTCATTTATTGCCATGATATTACAAATCATAAGTTTAGAAACTGCTTTCTTTTGATACTTGGCAATATTTCTATATTTCCATATTGCTCACTTGACTGTCAACATAATTGTTTCGATTATTAAATATTTAACATCCGAATTTTGACAACCAAGTAGTATGACCTTTTCTGAATTTTGTATAATTTCAATATTCATGAGTATGCACAAATCATTAATCCTTTCAAAAATATCTTTCCAAACTTCTTTCACCAATTTACATGTAAAAAATAAATGGTATAAGCTTTCCCGTTCATTACAGAAGTGACATAGACCATTTGAAAAATTTATTTTTTGTAGCAACTCCTCTGTATAAATAATATTATGTAGGAGTTTCCACTGAAGTTGCTTAGCTTTTCTGTTACTAAAATTTTGTTTTAATGACACCAATATCTTACCCCACTGAATATCTTCATCTTGGAAGTAGTTTTCCCATTTATTCTCACAATTGGAAGAAAGTGAAAAGTTATAAAAACTCTGTATTTGTTTTAATTAAATATCTTTTGGCGCCATGACCTTTCCCCCTCGTACAAAATGAGTGTTAATAAGTTCGAATGGCACTTTCCTCTGTGATAAGTTATTATTATCGTATTTTAAATATTTATGTGCTCCGTTTTAAAAGCTGCCTTTATTTGGCTGTATTGAGCTATCCAATTTCTTTTATTATTTAATTTATTGAAAACAGCCAAGGAAGACTCAAATGAATTAGTATGGTTGTTCCAGACATCCTTTACCTTTTTTATCCCACTTTTGGCAAAATTATCAAACAATAAAACTTTCCCGCCAAATTTAAAGTTACAGTTACCCAGAATGTTCTCCTCTAAAAGTTTTTCTTTAGATGAAATGTTGCATATATGTATCCTATTAAGTTCTATCCAGGAACTCACGAGATTTTGATAATATTTTGACATCTTTATTTGACCCAAGTCTTTAAGGTCAGAACATGTACATATAAAATATTCTGTGTCAAATTTTGAGTCTAGTGCCGTGAGCCAAAATTTTCCCAATGCATTCCAATTATCTAGGTCAGAATTTATAACGCTATATAAACTCTTGACCTGTTTTGATTTTATAAAATTTCTGAGATTTATCATATTAATTCCGCCCTTCTCTTTGGTTAGGCAACAAACCGCTCTAGATACTCGGTCTGGTTTACCATCCCAAACAAAAGACCACATAATATTATTTATCTCCTTTTCATATTTTTGAGGTATACCTCTCATTTCGATTTCATACCCAATCGTTGACAAAATAAATGATTTAATAATAAGAACCTTTCCCTCAAATGTCAAATCTCTTGCTTTCCAAACCTCAATACAGCTCTTGATTTTATTTATTTTTTCTAACCATATTCGATCTAAAATTACCCCATACCCGTGCTGGACGCCAAGCGCTTTAACTGGCTATGTTGTCCATTTAATTTTATAAAACTTCGGCTTCTTATGCTTCCACCTACCTATGTACATTCCTACCGTTTTATTCATATTCATACGCGCGCCGCTAGCTTTTTCGTATGTTTGTAACACTTTAAAAGTTTCTTCTATTGATTTTTCTGATTTATTCAATAACTGGGTGTCGTCTGCGAACATGTTTAGTTTTGCTTCCAAATTAATACCTGACCTTGAAGGGAGTTTAATCCCTTCAATGTCTGTATTACTTCTAATAGTTGCAGCAAAGGGCTCTGCTTGTAAAATATATAACATCGGTGCGATTGGGCATCCTTGTCGAATTGACCGAGATATCCCGACGTACCTCGATACAAATCCATTAGTTTGGATACATGTCTTCGCGTTTTTAAAAAGCATGAATACCCAGCCCCTGAACTTATCGCCAAACCCAAATTCCTCATACAAAGATCTATCCACCCCAATTCTACACGATCAAATGCCTTCTGTTGATCAAGAAATATGATAGCCCCTTCTTGATCTTCCATTTCTGTATAATCATTGATATCTTGTAATAATCTATTCCCATGAAAAATATCCCGACCCTTTACGAAACCCTTTTGATCCGTACTAATAATATTTGGTAGTACAAGTTTTAATCTTTCTGCCAACAATTTTGAGATTATCTTATAATCTGTGTCCAGTAGCGTAATAGGACGCCAGTTTTTAATATCTTCCCTTTCCCCAGACTTGAACAATAGCGTTATCATACCTCTGTATTGCGAATCACAAAGTGTATTCTTACCCATGATCTCGTTAACAACGGAGGTGAAGTCGTCACCAATAAGGTACCAGTAAATTTTGTAAAACTCACTACTGATAATACCGTCCTCCCCGGGAGATTTCTCGGGTTTAAGTTTTCGCACTGCGTTTAGGATTTCATCCAGGGTAATATCTTGTTCACAATATGCCTTATCTTCATCGGACAACATTTTTTAATAAAGATTCGGCGGATTCGTGTTCCCATCCCTCAGAAGAGAGAAGTAATTTATAAAACTCCAACTGGGCTTCAAGAATGTCGTCAATACCTTCCTTGTATTCACCATTTGATGTTTTAACCCTCGTCCATAATTTTTCACAACCTCTTTTCTTTTCGAGATTATAAAAATACTTTGTCGATTTCTCCCCTTGCTCATACCACTTTACCCTGGATCTAATCCTAGCCGCTTCCGACTTTTTATCATAAAAGTCCTTAATATAATTTTTTAAAACTGTCGCCCTTCCCTCTTGATTCGGATTATTTTCGTCAATATTCTCGAGTTCCCTTTCCCATTGTTTTATTACATTTTCTGGGACCTTCAATTGTTTTGAAACCTCTATCGTGAGGTTTTTTATCTTTATCTTGCTGGCTTCCCACCATTCTGATAAACTCTCAAAATCACGCTTTTTTAATCGCCATGACCTCCAAAAACTTTCAAATGTATTTTTGAAAGTATCGGATTGAACTACAGAGTAGTTCATCTTCCACGTACCCGACCCACGTTGTGGTTTTAGTATGTTTAATTGTACTCATACACCGTCGTGGTCGCTATATGGAAAATGAACTATCTTTGTTTTGTTAATCATAAACTGCATATCACTACTCATACAAATAAAATCGAATAGGGGCCGTCTTTAACTTACTGTGAGGTAAGAGCGTTTGCTCTTTGTTGAAGGCCTCATAGTGACTTAAAGATGAAGAACAACAATCAAAGCGTTGTTCCATTTGCATAATCTTACCGCGTATTTATAGGGATTTTCTCCCATGTACATTCACTCCATATCCCTTCATTTGTTTATGATCGTCACCATGATTTTACAGACCGCTACAGAGTTTCTATTTCTATTTTACAGATGAAAATAGATCCAGAGTTTATTCCTGGACTGAAAAAAACATTAAATGTGTCAAAACCAGACTTCTCACTGACATTGTGACGGATACCACGAGGGGAGCTGATTATGCTTACTTCCTAAAACACCTGATACCTCAAGTTTTTGCAGGGGTTTATACCGCTACTTCTTTAGTTTGGGAACGATCTTGTTTATTTCTATTTATTTATTTTATCTTTGTCATGATGTCTCAATTCGTGTTGGATATGAATTGTCGTGCTTTTGGATTTTTAATGGTTTTTTTTTTTAATTTCCCCTTTCCTCATAAATCGTTTGTGCTTAATAATAAATCTGATATCAATGATCCCAGAAACTCAAAATCTCTCTTCAGATTTACGTTTCATCCATGTTCGAAAATGATGGTAGGAAAAGATCGGACGTTTACTTGTGAATATAATTTGAAAATTGTAAGCTCAAGACTATTTCGACCATCCGAGCATTATTCATAGAACAAATACATGTGTATAATATGTTCGAGCGACAAGGTAGTATTTTTGACGCCCATCTAAATACGGATCATATATATATATATAAGAGATCACCTGTCTGAGATTTTTGTGTTTATCTCCGATGGTAATTCAAAACTTTCTACGTCAACGTTAAACTCACATTTGAAAAGTTTGTGAATCACGCAAACAATTAACGGTCGTTCTAACCTACTCTTTATATGCATATCATTTTTAGTTCGGTAATTTAAAATCATTTTAACTGAAATAGATTCAAAGACATTACAAGTCTCACAAATAGAATCTTTTTTTTCTTTTGATATATGCACAGAAGATGCCTTCGTGTTTGTGTAGTATTACTAGAAGGTCTCTTTATTTATATTTTCAGTTTGAATTTCTATTCTTTACTTACTGATATACCAATTGGGAAAAAAAATCACAATTTTTACAACTTGTACGTGTTTCATTTATTGTTATTTATTTGCTAGTAATGTCTGACTGAGAAAACAGGCGTATTCCATATTGTTGACCTCTCCAGTAAATGCCTCTCCAATTTGTACAAACAAAATGTTTTTTTTTTCTGTTGAAACTATTGAAAAATGCCAGTACTGTCATTATGTATTTCAGTGTTGGTTTCATAGCCAATCAGTGGAAAAATACAATACATTGAAGTCAATAATTAGCTACATGTATGTCCATTTCTTATTTAAGCGAAACTTCACATTACCGTAAATTGGGATATTTTTTGTAGGGATATTTTGGCGGTTTGGTGGTAAAATGTGCATGTTTATTTTGGTGTGTTTAATTTTTGTGCTTTGGTAAAACAGCTATGTTTAATTTGGTGTTTTATTTGAAATGAGGTGGGAAAACGTTAAAAAAAACATTTCTTGTCCATTTCGTGTGTGAAATTTATTGCAGTTTGAAAGAGAATACACACTCCGTCTCTTGAAAATTCGACAACTAAGTTTTTATTGATTTCAACTTCATTAAGATATACATATACATTGATTATTTTGAAAATGTTTGGATTTTCTAATTTTGAAGAATTAAAAAAATTGGTGCGTTTTATTTTGGTTCTTTAGGGACAGGCGTGAAATACTGTGAAAGTACTATTGTTCGAGGGGTTCGAATTTTCGTGGATTTCGTGGTTCGTTAAAATCACGAAATTAAGTTCCCAACGAAATGTCTTTTTGCATGGAGTTTAATGCATAAAATTCAAAACCAGGAATTTAAGTGCCCACGAAATAGTGATACTTATCAAAACCACGAAAATTGATGTCCACGAATAAAAGTACTTCCACAGTACATGAAATAAAATTACAAAATTTCCCGATTTACAGTAGTTTGTTGATATGTTTTTCATGTGTTTTGACTTTTTACCGTCCAAATGTTTGATTTTCGTCTGCAGTAAGGAAATATATATCGGTAGGAAAACTCTACTGTTATTCGTCTTGTTTTGAGGAATGTTAACACATATCCAATGCCATGATTAGGCTGTGGAGCTTCAAACTCAACGAAAATATTTTCAATATGCTTTTCAATGTAAGTCCTACAATGGTTATTTGAAACACAGTATGCAAGCTATTATTGACTTATTTTTATAATTGTTTTGATTTTTTTTCGAGAATAAATTTAGCCATAAATTCACATTTTCATTGAATGCAAAATGCTTTACCCTATGAAAAATAATGCCATCTAAAGTATGTTATCTCTCCCTATATTACTGATCAATGATTTGCACAAATAAAAATATCCGACTGGTTGCTGCAGACTTCTTGTCACGATGCAATTATATGGATGAGATAAATTTTTTCTTCAGGTCCTGTATCAGAATTTTATTTTTTTTTTAGTTTTCTTACAAACAACTCGAACAGTGCCCTGTGATCGTTTATATCACTAGCAGGTATGATTTGATCTTGTTTGTCAATTTTGATATTATCACGATCTTGACAGACTTAACACAATATTGCTAAGACAGTGTAAGATTTTAAGTTGGTTTTCAAGATAATTGATTCCAAGGACGATCAAGACGTGTTAAGATAGTTTAATATTAAACAAGATCAACTTATTAACTGCGTTCAGGATCGATCAAGATGAATTAAGTTTGCTAAGATCAAACAAGATCCAGATTTTATCTTCTTTGATCTAAACAAACTTCACACATCTTAGCCTCCCTTGAACGTAGTTATCTTGTTTGATCTTAATAAACTGAACAGGTCTTGATCGTCCTTGGAAGCAATTATCTTGAAAAACGACTGCATATCTTACACAGTCTCAACAAAATAGTGTTAGCTAGTCAATATTTTATGAAAGGATATGGAGTAAATGAACATGAGACCATAACACATATGTTAACTCAAACTGCAATAATTTAAATGAGCTCTATGGCCATTTCGGAAATTAATTCCTCATCAGCAGCACTAGAACCTAAACAAAGGAAGTCCATAATTTTCAAAAATTGTTAAAAATGCATAAGATCGTGATAAGATCAAATTGGCCAAACAAGATCATAACATATCTGCTAGTGTATGTTGTATTGTCTATTGGTCCCTTTGTCGGGCAACGGATGACAGTTTTTTAAGAGTACTTTGCCCGATATGTTATGCTTGTTGACAACCCCGAATTCATGACAAAAATGATGAAAAACTGGGGATCAATGTAGCTTTGTTCAAAATTTAGCAAGTGAATTCCATTTAAACCGATGCTAGTAAACTGATAAACAAATATTGTTTAAAAATTTATTTCAATAACACCGTTTTTCTTCACTCCCTGAATGTTAAAAAAAAAAAACAACTTTTTTATATGTTTTCCCAGTAATTTCTTATATTGTAAATCATTCAATTTGGTATTATGGTAATTCGAAACGAAAATATTCTGACAGAACTCTTATGACAAGTACTTGTAGGATAATGGAAATAAAATCCAAAACAAGAACGGTGTGAACAATATTAACAATACTTCATGGTATATGTTGAAGATTGGGACGTCTATCATTTCATTTCATTGATGAAGAATTTGATTTTCACCTTCATAGTAATGATTGTCATTTTCAATGAAGGTTGGTCTTACATATTTTATTGTAATTTGTCAAAATTACGTTCAATGCTAATGCCTTTTACATACACATTTTTTTTTACTTATACTTACGAATCGTTAAAATTTACAAGATTCGTAAAATTAGCACGAATGCTTGCGAAAAATAAATACATTGCGTTTCTTTACGATGTGTTGCGAGTACGAACAACCACTTAATGATTTATTAAGAATGAATGCGATGCAGTTCAATAAAAATTTACGAATCGTTAAGAATAAATGCGAGCGACAAACGAATGCGTAACAGTAAGGTAAGGTTTGCGGTCGCAGGGCGATAACTCAATTTCATAAAAACCGCGAAATCTTTATCGCGTGTGCGCTTACCGTAATTGACGACCGAAATGATTGACCAAGCGCTTCATAGAATGATTCGTCTGCTGATAATGTCAACATATCGCAACAAAAGTGGCAAATTCGTTTCTAAAATATCATATTTAAAGCAGTTCAAAGCTCCAGAATCCAAAAGAAATGTAAATAACAACCGTTCGTTTAATTCCGATTCTGACCATCAATGTTTTTATGAAGCTACTACGTTACATGCCGAGTTTCCCCTCCTAGCAGATTTCGAGTTAGATGATGCCCAAGTCATCGTAGAATCAAATAACTACGATGATAGTTGGAAGACGGGAAGACGATGGTATGAACTGTCCTTTTTGGCCCAACAAATGTTTTGTTCCTCGTGTTCGTCACCCCTGCATCTCAACAACATTGAAAACGAGAAACCATATGGCTTGGGAATCATTTTGTACATTCGTTGCCAGAACAGTACGTGCAGTACCCTCAACGATGTCAAGACAGGGAAAAGGACATCTGGATCCTTTGATGTCAAATCTAAATTAGCACTTGGTAATTTATTCTCCAAGATAAACTATGAATATCAATATTCCCACTTACGACATATCAACAAACAAACTTTCATAATTTGTAAATAGAATTTGCCCTCAGCGAGCAGAAAAAATGACACAAGTTATTTATATTATTTTTTTTTATTGAATATAAGGCAGAAAAGATGGGTGAGTTTACTGTCACCAGGGAAATTATCCCCGGCTTGGCAAAAATGTCTGCTGGTGATTGGTTGGCGTTCCGTGCATTAAAAACCCTGGCAAGCGTCTCGTTGGTAAGAACCATTGAAGGGGGTCTTACAAACGTTGCTAACGTTGGTGCTATGTAATTCCTTTATTTTAACGTTGCTTAAACTATGACGTAAAAAATCAATGCTTGGCACCAAAAATTTAAGATCCTAAAAAGTAATAAGAGCAAGCTGAATTATCTAAAAACAGTGAAGTCTGAGGTTGGTACATTAGATACCATCCTCGACCTGGAAAATGGGGTATTTTCTGCATATTTTTCATATTGGTTTTTTCGCACAATCCAGACGACGCTGAAATTTCGTCGAGTTTAACACTGGGTATTATACCATTTTGACGTTATTACAGGCCAAGCTGGGGATAAACTGTTAATCGGCTACGCCTCAGGCTGCACAGAAGTGCTTCAGGGTGGTACAATCTCAATGCATACGGGTACAAATGTAGATAAATGGTTATATACATGGTCTCTGCTGTCATTAATTTTTACCCTGTACCGTAGAGTTTATATGACCATTTTCCACTTTTAAAGCACTGTTAAAGTCACAATGTTGCTTCCATAGACTGTCACTGACACTCAAAATAAGAAAAAAAATCAAAACGAAAAAAATTCCATATCTACGCAGTGTTTCCCAAATACTGGTACCGTCAGACTGAGTGACAGAATTTCTTTCGTTCTGACAAAAATTTTCACATATTTTAGTTAAACATAAAACACTTGAGTTTCGGTCTGCGAGAACCTATAAAACCTTAAACAATTTGGGACAGATTCCAGTCTGTGATATTGCCACTAGCCCAACGCTTTTCGCTAGTTAAAATTCCTGCGGGCTAGTGAAAATTTTGCACATTTTTGTAGGAACAAATAGTAAAATTTTATCCAATTGCACAGATTTCATGGTTGAGGCTAGTTGTTGAAAAAGTTTTTGGCACACAGACTGCAGTCTGATTACTGACCCTAATTTTTTTCAGCATCATCGCTGCATGTGACAGTAAACACACATACGTTTCTGTTTGGCCTAAACAAAAAAAAAACAGAAACATGTATATGCAATGTTTCCCTAGTTCCCTGAATAGCTGACACAAATGTATAACAGTTATCATGCAAATAACCGTCCGAGTGTGCTTATGTTGTCACAGGGATTACTTTGGAAAGGGCCAATATTCTAAAAGACACATTCAGTTTGAAAAAGTCTCATTGAAATCCAGTCTTTGCCATTAGCTTCTAGCTGGAGGCTGTTTCACTTTCAGCTAGTGAAAACTCCTGCGGGCTTGTTAAAATTAGCAATATTTGTGTTTGTGCAATGACATTTTATGAGAACATTGAAAAATTTACGGTTCTGGCTATTACATGTACATCTGATAGTTTTTGGCACACACTGATAATCAGCCACTAGGGACCAATTGGCCCCATTGATTTTAAATTTTCATTACACTTTAATAATTTAGTTTCATATGAAACGTCAAATTTGATTTGCCGTAATTATTTTAGTTATTTTACTGTAGTTATAATATGCATTATAAATCATGTGATCTTACAAATATTCATCCACAACGGAAAAATTCAAATAGTTGGGAAGGGATATTAATATAGCGTTTCAAGCTGTTTGGTTTGTTCGTACGTATATAAATGGTCAGATAAAGTTTTGGTTAAGTTCCATATCTCAGCAACTACTAGTGGAAGAGGGGTGATTCATGTATTTGGTAGGTGGATACATGTTGCATAGTAACCAACATCAGTAGGCTTAGCGGAATTAGGTCACCATGACCTGCATTTTCCGTTTTAGCGACTTAAGTTTCATTTCGTTTAAGGTCCATATCTCAGGAACTATAAGTGGTAGAGGGATGATATTTGGTCAGTGGATACATCTTGGGTAGTACTAGTAGTAGTAACCAACATTCGTAGCAGAATTAGGTCACTGTGACCTACATTATTTGCTTGAGCGACTTAGGTGAACGTTTCGGTTAAGGTCCATGTCTAAGCAACTACAACTGGTACAGGGACAATATTTGGTAATCGGATACATCTTAGGTAGGCAGCAACATCTGTTGCAAAAATAGGTCACTGTGACCTACATTTTCCGTTTGAACGGTTTAGGTTAACATTTCGTTTAAGGTCCAGCAACTATAAGTGGTGGAGGGATGATATTTGGTCAGTGGATACATTCTTGGGTAGTAACCAACATCCATACCAGAATTACGTCACCGTGACGTACATTTTCTGCTTGAGCGACTTAGGTTAAAGTTTCAATTAAGGTCCGTATATACCTGTATATCAGCAACTACAATATCATAAAAAGACTTGTCTGACTGAATCTAAATCTATCGGACCTTCACTATTGCAGTATTGGTTCCATATTAAAAATTTACATAGACCAAGCAGATCTGATCATCATGCCAGAGAAGATTCTAACGGATCTTTTCCTACTTTTTATTTTCAGGTCACGCTTCGTTCATTGGAAAGGAAACTGGTAAAGTTTTGGCCTTTGATTGGAGAAGTAAAACCTGCCATACCTGTTCCATTCATCAAGGGAAGAATCACACTGTTCCTGTTCATGATTGCTGCAAAAATCATGAAGGGTCCAGTAAGGCTATGCAACCAGACATGGCCATATTTATGGCAAAGGAAATGAATGATTCTGGTTTTCCTGTTGATGTTATGCATGGAGACAACGATTCAACTACAGCTGCACGTTTAAAGGCAGTTTTTCCCAAAATAAAGAAAAAGAGAGACTCAAATCACACTGAAAAGAGTATCACATCTAAGCTGTATGCATTAGCTAGGAAGATTCCAATACTGAAAGAAAAAAATGTGATTCCCTATATTGGCAGGTCAGTGTTTTTATAACCTGCCAAATTTGTTGTGGGGTATATAGTTTTTCGGTCTGTTCATTAGTCCGTCAGACCGTTCGTCACACTTTAAAAAAAGGAAGGATATAGAGTGATTGTGCATGTGACAAAAACATAGACAAAACATTCTTTAATTTCCCGGAAACTACAAGTCTGATCTTCATGAAATTTTGAATACTTGTAAAATATATCAAGGAGTTAGGACTAAATATTGCAATGAATAGTAAATGTCTATCTGTCTGAGATTTAGGTATACCCTTTACGAACAAAGCTGCAGGCAGGGTATCACTGACAAGAACAATTTTAAATTGAGTAGTTTTAGAATCACATTTTAATGCAGCATGGTAGCTTTTTATGATAGAAAGTAATTCTACATACGTGTATTTGAAAATCATCATTTTATTCCCATTAAAATTATAAAAAAAAAGATTTTCCTCAAGTGTTCAATAATTTTTTGTCATCTCTGTTTAGAAAAAAATTTGTTGAAAAAAAGCTTTATTGATATTTCAGATGTAAATGTAGGCAAATAATATTACAGGTGTATCATGTATGCGGTAAAAGAATGCTAGGGAAAAGAAGCAACAACATTACAAGCACGGTTAGACACTATAGTTCCCCATCTGTGTGGCGACCATTCCCGTTGTAAAAGTGGGAAAGGATCATGGTGCAAGTACCATAAAACCAAAGACAAATCTAAGTTCAGGTATTGGAAAATTATTATAAGGTCACTCTAAAGCGATCCATCGTTCATCGGAACCCCACGTCGTCAGATAATCAAGCAGAAATAAAACTTTGAAAAATTTAAAATGAAACTCTCATGTCTTGAAAGGATATCCCTGTGTCCCTGTGTGAAATAGCAATACCATTTATTTTGTCTGGCAAAATAATGTCCTGTGAAACAGTGTCCTTGTTAGGCCGTAAATAGATTCTCATCCCCACCCGCCTCAATATTTTTGGGTCCAGGAAATTTTTTATTTTGGATTTTTCCAAAAACTTCTTTAAATTCCCATCAATGTAAGTAAAAATCAGTAAAAAAATAAAAATAAAACCCTCCCACCCGCCCCTTAATTTTTGTGAAAGGTGGATGAGAATCTACAGATTAACTTCTTGATACGGCCTTATAGAATGCATTGGAAAAAGAAGACGACATTATTTCATAGTCTTCAATGCGTTTTATTCCGTCCTTGGACTTTATCATGAAGACCAATTGTCATTGAGGACACTGTTTCACGGCGGACACTATTTAATGCTACAATTTCACAACTAGAGTGCATGTACACGTTCACCAATGTTTATTTCTCAAAGATTTTGGCATTATTAAGGTTATAAGAATATGAATCTCCTCAATCCTACTATATTCAGATACACGATGAAATGGTTCATAAAATAGGGTCCAAAATATTATACCTGCTTGAGTTGAAGTGATATTTTATAATTTTTTTTCTAAGATTTAAAGAAAATGTTATGGCAGGCTATATGAAAATTGTCTGCCCTGAAAAGGAAAATTCTGGATGAAAAAAATAAAAATTTCGCTTGCTTGAACTTTGTTTTTGCCAAAAATGTCCGTTGAACGATGAATTGATTTATAGTGGCCTAATATATTATATATATTTAAGCCAATTTCACATTTCAAAGCTATTATTGTGAAAATGAAAGGAGAACAATTATAATTATCCTAGTATTTCTCGCAATTTGATTGATTGACATTGTCCTAATAAATTTCTATATCAAGTCAATTCGAATTACCTCCCCTTACGACTATGATTCAATAAATATTAATTGTTCAATTTTGGATTACGTCCCTTTGAAGATGGCAGCTGCCGGCTGAAAGTTTGCTTGTCACTTACAAACTTTACATTAACTGTGTACCAAAGTAATTACTAGGGTTCTCCTAAACATTGGATAATGATGAAAGATAGGAAATAAAAAGGTCCAGATGTTTCCTTTCCCTATGCTGATTTGTTCCTGATTTGTTGATCAATGTCAGGATGGAGTAACTTGGGACAATTTGTGATGATTGAACATTATTCCTGTGTTTGTACATTTTTGCTGGTCATAAATAAACATGGGAAATGTAGATTGAACCAAGCACAAACAGTATAAATTCTCAGAGTCAAGCCAGCTTTAATTAGGACAGGAACCCTGATGTCCAAGATACATTTTGAGAATGCAAGTCAAAATAGTGTTTCAATTATTCCTCTGCGTGTGTTGCTGTAATGTTTTTTAATAAGGTATATGCCCCAAAGTGGAATTTTTGAACATGAATTGCCATCAAAGAAATAACAGCTGTTCCAGTTTGCTTTGCAGTTTTCTGAACAAGCATCCATTCCTGATGTTACTTGTATGTTAAAATAATAATTTAAGCAAGGCTATTTTTTTACCTGTGCTTGCCTGGTTCTGCACACATAAGTTACTTAGCCCCACCAAAGACCCTTACACGGTATACTGTGCATTTTATAATATGGGGGT
>MJUU01056275.1:41272-66486 GCA_002080025.1 Modiolus philippinarum
GGGGGGGGTATTGTACATGTACTGCAAATGTATGTGATTCATGACAATGATCAGTTTATTATAAGTTTTTTAATTGCTGTTTAATTTTTTGTCATCAAGTTTTGTGGCCCTCAATGTGAAACAATGTAAATAAGACTTGTCACTTTGCAGAAAAAACAACAGAGCTTGCAGGGATGTGATTTCAAAATCAGAATAAAATTGTTATGCAAATGTGGTATTATGAGATTTATTGGGAAATCGGGGGGAAATTGTTGTAAAGTGTTTGTTGTCCTAATATTGAGAAATCAGGGTAAATTCATTACACAGTGTGGAATTGTCCTAATACGGAATTTATCGGGTCAATAAAATTCATATCGGATATATGAATTTTACTGACCCGATAAATTACTGTATTAGGACAATTCCGCACTGTATAATTAATAAATGTACAGTGAGGTAAGGCTTCAAATTACTTAGTTGTTAAAAATAAACTAAGATCTATAATTTTTCAAAATTCCATTGCAACCTTTGATGGAATTATTGCCCTTGAAATGTCAAATATTATTGTAAGATTTTGTACCAGGTGAGCTGTGAGAGATTCAAGCTCTTTAGAGCCTCTAGGCTATGTTTCTTTTTCTATGTATTACATTCTTTATATAGGTATAGCAGTCTTCCAGGTGGAAAACCTTTCACATGCCCACGTGATGGAGGTTATCAATGGTTTAAAACCAGAGGAATTGACAGATTTGGGATCAACCCAAGCTAACGAAAACTTCAACTTTATGGTCTCAACTAAAGCTCCAAAAACAGGTAAATTGTAGTTAAAATAAATCTGTGTTCCTTGAAACCTGACCGACTCTACTATTACTAACTATATTTTATGGGGGCTTGTCATAGAAAAATTCAAACAAGAAACCCAATGGGTGATGGGGCTTGACTAGCTTACATGGCACCTGCCAAAATTGATGCCTTATGAATAGAAACTAGAGGGTCTGTAAGCCACGAGTGGCCTTCCTGTCATAAAATACATTGTACATATAATAGCCAAAATATGGGCCGAAACCAAGAAATTAACCAAAGTCGCTCTAGTGGGCTGTGTCCTGCTCCCTAGACACATACGTGGTCGGGCCATAAAAAACTTGTAAATCCAGAGTTCCCGAAAAGTGTCAGTTTTGTCAGTTTGGCTTACAAAAACTTGTTCGGACTGACAAAAAATTAATAATTTTACTACACATTTCGTTATTCGGACTGACAAAAAACCTTAAAAAGATTGACACTGGAAAAAAAGTTTTCAATATCTCTGTAAATCTGATCTATGTTGATGCTTGAAATATCATTGTAATAGCACGAGTATTTCATTTGAAACAAACACAAGAAAAAATCTTACATTGGCATTGACTATGAGATTTTTTAGGTCATTTGGGAGAAGCTATTCATTTAGAGGAAGACTTTCTGCAACATCAGGACAGAAGAATTATGGACCCCATTACTTACCGAAGGTACACGTATGTCAGCACTTTTAGATATTATGCATTTTCATACAACCACAAAAATTTGGGGTGGTATTATGGTGTAGCGCAGTCGTTGTTAGCATTGTCGTCCTTGCACATTAAGTTTTTAGTCTATAACTTAAGTTCTAGTTGACCAATCATTTTGAAATTTTAACACAATGTTCCTTGGCACAAAACGAAGGCTGGGATGGTTTTGGGTGTTATGGCCCCGCCTGTTTTAAAAAAGGGCCAAAAAGTATGACGACGGCGACGGCGTAAACTTTCATGTTAAGTTTTTGTGATTAAGTCAGTTTCTCTGTAACTATATGTGGTAGGTCAATGATATTTGGTATGTATGTTGGTCTTGTGTAGTACATAACAGTCTGCCATATGGCTTTGGTCCTTGACCTCAATTTCACGGTCTAGTGACCATGTTAAGTTTTTCTGATTAGGTCAGTTTCTCAGTAACTACTAATGGTAGGTCAATGATATTTGGTATGTAGGTTGGTGTTGGGAAGTACATGACAGTCTGGAATATGGTATTGGCCCTTGAACCCAATTTCACGGTCTTGTGACCATGTTAAGTTTTTCTGATTAGGTCAGTTTTTCTGTAACTACTAATGGTAGGTCAATGATATTTGGTATGTAGGTTGGTCTTGGGTAGAACATGACAGTCTGCCATATGGTTTTGGTCCTTGATCTCAATTTCACGATCCAGTGACCACGTAAAATATTTTGGATTAGGTCAGTTTCGCAGGTACTATACAGGGTAGGTCAACGATATTTGGTATGTAGCTTGGTCTTGCATAGTACATGACAGTCTGCCATATGGCTTTTGTCCTTGACCTCAATTTCATGGTTTAGTGGCTTTTGTCCACATTTAAGTTTTTGAATTAGGACAGTCTCTCGGGTACTATAGATATTTGGTATGTAGCTTTGTTATGCATAGTACATGTCAGTCTGCTTTATGGCTTTTGTTTTTGACCTCAATCTTACTGTCCAGTGACCATGTTAAAGTTTCTCAGGCACTTTACATGTTACGTCAATGATATTTGGTATGAAGCTTGGTCTTGCACAGTACATGTCAGTCTGCCATATTGATTTTGTGTTGACCTCAAATTCAAGGTGCAGGATTTAATTATTGTTTTGCGAGTATGACAAAATAATTTATAATATAAGTTACTATGTTATTGGTCATATTACCTTGGGGATAAAGCATGGACAGGCGAGACATCTTTTAGGGTCCACTTTTGTTTATCAGATTTTTGTGGGGTTTGTTTCTTTTAAATCATTTTGACATAAAGTTTCATAATTTTCTGATTTGATTTTTATTGGAGTCAAGCAAATATGTATGCTCAGCAACTTATTAAGTCCACACTTACTTTGAGTCTAGTAACCTAGTAGGTTCACACTCAGTGTATGTCAATACTTGCCCCAATGAAAGCCTGATGTGGTCATTTCCTGCTACGCTTTGCAGAGCCAAATTTTACAGGAGTTGCAACGAAGTTGAACTCGGGCATTATTATGATGGCGGGCGCGCATCAACAATTGGTTTCTGGATCGAAATTCAAAAAGTTTTCAACCGGTTTCAATGAAACAACGGCAGTAGAATACCGAAGGAACAAAGCACAAAATTACACAAATCAAAGTCCATAGACAAGGCAAAAGTAAGAACACCAAAAGACGGAAGACCAAAGACACCACATGACCACAAAACACACAAACATTACATATACAACACAAAAAACTAAAGCACTAACAGTGTGAACTCTCAAAAAACAAGAGTGAAATCAGGTGCTCCGGAAGGGTAAGCATGTCCTGTTCTGCACACAGCACCCGTCACACGGTCAGTGAGGTATATGTTTTGAAAGATCTGTTAGGTGACTGATTGGTTTTTGTCATTTTCTAACCCTTAGACAAAACCAGCTAAAACCATGGTACGTGTAACTTCTCTAACCCTCAAACAGTACCAAGGTGAAATTTTGAAAAGCTTTTGTAATCATTTTGGTATTCAAACGTGGACAAGGACAGATCGGCATCACAGACATCACTAACGAAGACAAAACTAAAATTTAACAAGACAACACAAAAAACTAAAGCACTGACAGTGTGAACCCCCATAAAAACCGAGAGCGACATCAGGTGGTCCGGAAGGGTAAGCATGTCCTGCTCTGTGCAAAGCACCCGTCACACTGTCAATGGGTCAATCCAGGGTAAAGTCAAAACCGGTAATGTCAAATCCGGGAAGACGCCAATCTAGCTGAAAATGTCAGTTTTTATTTGTGACACTGACATTTCATATCTATCTATGATATCGTGGTGACGGCAATAGAATTTCTGAAGAGACGAAAGTAACAAAGGCTGAACATATCCCTGACTCAGCAGTTTTTGTGACAGTGCTTTTGCTCTTTCCACAAAGTCATTGTATCTACTGCACGCTCTACAGTAACGAATCAACTGTGAAATATACACTCCATATGCTGGGGATGCAGGTATATTGCTGCAGAGAAAGGGAAAGTTCACAATTGGAAAGTCAAAATCATCACGTTTGTCATAAAATCTAGATTTCAGACGTCCATGTTCGTCAATGAATAACAAAAGGTCAAGGTATGAAGGAGAATCGGGTGTATCGGTTGTCTTTTTAATTTCAAGTTCATTGGGGTAGATACGATGTAAATATTCTTTAAATCTTGGGTTATTAAGAGAAAGTACATCGTCTATATATCTGAAGCTGAAATTAAAAGTCTGGGCTAGAAAAGCTTTGTGATATTGTTACATACCATAAGAGGAAGATCCTTATTGATTTCGTGAAATTCCGTTTAAGGTCAAGTCACAGTTGCAGAAAAACGTGACGTCAACTCGTGTTTTGCACCCTGTGCATATTGATTTTTGTTTTGGAAATATTGGTACTTCCAAGGGCAATAATATTATATTGATTTATATTGCAACCGTTCTATTTGACTAACTGAATTGCATTGACTGTATAAACATAAGTGATATACAGTTCCTGACTGTATAACGCCTTGTCTATGACGTCAACAATACGTTCCCATAGAAATAATAAATGGCAGCCAGATTTGTCAAAAAGTTTTAAAAAGTTATATTTTGATATTAAACAGAGGCATGCGTCTAAATATACTTTTAGTGATTTTTCAACACCTTTTTGAAGAAAAATATATGCCATATAAACATAGATTCTCTGCGATAGATTTCTTCAGTTATAGAAAATATTTGAAAACCTAAAGCACTTTTTTTATAAATGTAATCAAAATTACCCTCTCATTTTATACCCTAAAGCATGTTTTTCCTTGAATTGATAAATTCAGTGAAACTAATATGTCACTGTAAATTCGAGCTGAACAAGAACCTTAATTTTTATAGAACTTTATAATATATCTTTATAGGTAAACAGGGCTATTGGATTGTCTCCTGGCGAATTTACCATCAAGCTAGCAAATAGAACGGCTGCGAAAAGGAAAAACACTCAACACTAGCTGCAAAAAGAGAGCGAGTTGTAAAAAAAATTAAGGGCGTTACAAAAGAAGCTACCAATGAAGTCCACGAAGGTTTAACTTATGAAAAGAATGTAGAAATCAATGATCCTCATCTTGAAGAAAGTATCATGGAAATTCCCAGAAAACTCGAAATGTCGAAAGAAGAAAGTTACGTAGTGTTTGATTTAGAAACAGCCGGTAGAAAGAGGACCAGTGGTATTCTTCGAATATCTGCAGGAGACTTCAATGTTTATTGTATACCTAATGATAAGATTTTGGATGAAGCGTCGCTAGTAAATGGTATAACACATGATAGGGACACAAACACTGTGTACCATCGAGGCACACAAGTACTATGTAAGCCAATTCAAGTAGCTTTGTTGGATTAAATGGAGTTTCTGAAGAAGCAAAATAAACCAATACTTGTTGGACATAGTATTTGTGCTTTTGATATTCCTATCCTTACAAATCAGTTGTCAAAGTACAAAATGCTTCAGGAATTTTCAACTTGTGTAAGTGGATTCATTGACACATTGAAAATTGCCAAGAGAGTTATCCCGAAATCAGATAGCATCATTGAAAGATATGACGTGTCAGTATCCCAAATGAAAGTGGACATTTTCAGCTAGATTCACGTCTTCCCGGATTTGACTACCGACTTTGACATTTTCCCGGATTGAATCACCCACAGTGTGACGGGTGCTGTTAACAGAGCAGGACATGTTTACCCTTCCGGAGCACCTGATGTCACTCTCAGTTTCACTGGAGTTCACACTGTGAGTGCCTTTGCTCTGAATGTTGTGGTTTCTGGTTCTGTGCTTTGTGTCTGTCTGGCGTCATTGTTTTTGTGTCTAACGTCATTGTTTTCTGTGTTCTCGTTTTTGCCCTGTCTTTGGACTTCGATTTTTGTGAATTTCACCCCTTTGTTCCTTCGGTATTCTACTGCCGTTGTTATGTTACTAATTACAAACAGGAAACTTTAGTACATCAGTTTACAAATTGCAATTATGCTGCCCATGATGCTAAAGAAGGTGTTAGGGCCTTGACAGTTTTATTTGATGAAAAACTGAAGCCAGAATTAAAGCAAGAAGACCTTTACCATATCTTGTACAGCTATGTTATGAAAAAATATGACCCGCTGCTTGATCAGAAAGCGATAACAAAAACAGCTGCACAAAAGTTGGCTCAACATAGTGTCACTCCGTTCCATCTCCACTTAGCCCATACTAGGAACTCAGGACTAAAACTGCTTCTGAAGGACTTGAAAGTAAAACTCACCTGCAATTACTTAACATCTCTGATACAATTCTTAGAAAAGGAAGAGTGAACTCAGTTATTCTGCTAATGTATCAGTGTTTACAGTGAAGGATGTAGTGAAAATGTTATTGTCCCCCACTACAACACAACGGAGGGACTTAGTAATGATGTCCGTACGTGTGTGTGTTTTGTGGACATAACTACTCTGAAACTGCTGAATTGTTTGCCACCATATGTAGTTGATAATAGTATATAGAGAAAAGGGGAGGTTTGGGTACCTAAAAACCGGTTTAACCCTACCACTGACATTTGCTAGTGCCGGTACCAAGTCTGGCTATCCGGAGTTCCTATCGTTGTTAATGTCTGTCCTTTGTCTTCGATTTTTGTGTCTGTGTTGTGGGGTTCTCTGTCGGATTGTGACCTGTAATTGAAATTTTCATTCATTGTGGGTATTTGCTGTTAGCCTTTCAGTGTCAATTAGTAAGTACACCATGGACCACATGTCAGTCCACCACGGACCGAACGTGACAAACACAATATACTATCCACATTGGTCACCAACGTACAGAGTTCAAATTTGCTGTGGTCGTATCATGCTGAACTCTGCATAGCTTTTATTAATAATTTTGTCCCATGTCAAGTTAGGTCTTAGTCATGGTCTTCATCACAGATCCTGCGGATGAGAATTCTTTGAGACTGTTTGTTTTGTTTGATGTTTGCAACCATATTTAGTTGATCATATCATACATGTACTGTCATTTTCATTTCTCTATTTTACAGAGTGATAGCACTTGAGCAGAGATATAATTTGTTGCATATATGCCCTACCTCATCTACTTGTTTACAGAAAGAGTAGAAATTTGACAATACTAAACAATAATTTAGTTGCTATTGTTTTGGTTGCTGTTTTTACCAAGCAACTACCCAAATTAAAGGCATGACACTTTGAGTCTGTCTATCGTTGGACTGTATTATACTTAGTTACGATAAGGTCACACTTCCTCTGCTGGTCAATTCTTTCCAACCAATTCGTTTCTAACCTTTCTAAAATTCCTAATTAGGGATACCTTTATAGTGTGTCAGGGTTAGGGATAGGTTTAGGGTTAGAGCTTGGCGTACGGTTAGAACGAATTGGTTTGGTTCGATTTTTTTGGAACGAATGACTGGTATTCCTTCTGCTGAGCTCCAACGGGTTACAAATGGGTCTCATTACTCTCAATGGGGCGAAATAAAGATTACACACAGAAAACGATTTACCTCCAATAATATATGGTTGGAATTGAGTAACTAAATAAAGCAGCATTTTCTGCTGCAAGGAGGGCATTGAAATGTTTGTCTGTTTGTCAGTCCAAAATTTCTTATAAACATGCACTAAAACTAGAATACTATATGGAGTAGAGATCAGAAATTGAACATGTGATGCAGTACCATTAGAAGATTTGCAAATTCATAGAACATTTTTGGAAAAAAACTATATTTTTTACGAACAGGGCCCTCGTTGACCTTGTCGAATTTCTAGTTTAGATCTATTTTCAAAATTAAGATTTTAAAATCATTAAAATTCTGTAAAATTTAAAATTTTGAGATGAAATGGAGATGACACATTGATTATTACTATATAAAATATATTATCGTTGAATGGTGCCGAATTGAATCACTCCATTGTGAGTAATGGAACCAATTTGAAATTACTAGCAGTTGAATATGATATCCCTTGATTGCTCCATCATATATGTATGATATAGTAGTGTGTATTGTATTATCTAGAAATGCTACATATTTAAACTATGACACATAAAAGAAATAAAGTATTTCTATACTCGAGTTTCTATATTATTACATTACAAAAACAGGATATATGTCTTGTAAGTGTGAAAGTCTCTTTAAAATGGGAATCCATGGAAACATCCAGGTAATCTAAATATCTTATATCACATTTCTCAAACTGGTTCATCAAATGATATATCTCTTATTATCCCCCGTAACTAAGTCACAGAGGAACTTAGTAATGGTCTTTGTCTGTCCGTAACAGAGTTTTGTGGACACAATTCCTCTGTCTCCGCTAAATGGATTTTCCTGAATTTTTGTATTGTTTGCCACCATGCGTAGTTATTATTGTTCTGACATTAAGCAAAGATACTTCTCATATGAACATGCACATGGAGGATTGGTCTTGGTTACAGTATGCAAATTGCAGTCTGTGCTTATTAGGATACTATAGATATGTGAAGAAGGGAAACAGGGGAAGTTTTTTTTCAGTTCAGAGAAATAATAGACACTACTTTACGCATTGATGGAGGGCTCAACTCCAACAAATTCCGTGTTTTTAGTTCTTTGACTTCCACCAATTTCTATTCCTTTTTCCCTTTCTTTAATGGTTGAATCAATGATTACATGTGCAAATTCCGAAAGTGACGATCTTATCAGAGGACAGGACTGCATCATTCCGTGAAAATTTTTTTAAGCTGCACATAGTCGTTCCATGTTGCAATTGATAGACATTGGTACACTTTTGTCAGATCTCACTGTGTATTTTTCAAACTCATCCCATGTGTTGTTTCCATTTTCCAGACTTATTTTTAGCTCACCTGGCCTAAAAGGCCATGTGAGCTTTTGCCATCACTTGGCATCCGTCGTCCGTCCGTCCGTAAACTTTTCACATTTTTGCTATCTCCTCTGAAACCACTGAACCAATTTGAACCAAACTTTACAAGAATGATGTATGTAAGGTCCTTTACTAAGATTGCCGTAATTTTTCCGATTCGCCAAAAAACATAGCCGCCAGGGCCGAACATAGTTTAACATTGGACCTATGGGAAAATGCACATTTTGACCAATGTCTATGCAAATTCAACCAAACTTTACAGGAATGATGTATGGAAGGTCCTTCACATAAAATGTCGAATTTTTTTCGATCTGCTAAAAATGGTGAATAAAAGGATATGGAGTAAATGCACATGAGACAAAGTCTCTACAAATACATGGTAAAAAACAAGCACAGGAACAACGCTTTTATTGTTGTTCTTCATCTTGAAGTCACCATGAGGCCTTCAACAATGAGCTTTGCTCATACCTCATAGTAAGTTCAAGACGGCCCCTAGCACCGGTTTAAGCGGAATTCTTTGTTAATTGTCGAGCAACGCTACATCCATGTCTTTCTTTGTCATGGCATGTCTTTGTCAAAAAGCATGGCTGCCAGGGCCGAAAATAGTTTAACTTGGACCCCATGGGAAAACGCACATTTTAAGTATCTCCTCTGACATAACTGATGCAAATTCAACCAAAATTTACGGGAATGATGTATGGAAGGTCCTTTACATAACATGCCGAAATTTTTCCGATCAGTTAAAAAACATGGCCGCCAGGGTCGAAAATAGTTTAACTTGGACCCTATTGGAAAAGCACATTTTAACTATCTCCTCTGAAATAACTGAAGCAAATTCACCCAAACTTTACAGGAATGATGTATGGAAGGTCCTTCACATAAATCTCCTCTGAAGCTATGGATTTTAATTAAACCAAGTTTTACAGGAATGATGTATAGAACATCTTCTACTAAGTTTACCTGACCCAGGTGAGCGATACAAGGCTCAGGCTTCTGAGCCTCTGGTTTTTTAAATAATGATATTGCATGTTTATTTGTAAAATAAAGTTCAATTATGTCCTTAAACTATGAAACAACAATTTCTAGGTTCAATCTCACTATTTATTTGGTCAGCGAGAGCAGTAAATGTGCTAAATGCGGAAATTTACAACTATTTGGTTTATTTTAGCATTCTAGGCATTTTTTTCTGATGCCCTGTATCTCGGAAACGACTCCCGTACCATACTGATTTTATTTGCTTATCTTATTGTTAAGTATTTGAACTCTTCATCCTCAGTTTTTCAGAAAATCGTTGGACCTCCTTCTTATATAGAATAACACGCAAGTTACCATGGCAACGGTAAAATAATGGCAAAAATATATGGAAAATATGAATATTTTCTTGCTTTTTGGATCAAACTCATAATAGATATATCTTTTTTTGACATAATTTGATAGACAGACATGATTTCTACTACGTTTTACCATTTTAATTCAGATTTTTGTAATTTTCTGTAAAAAATGTCTAAAACATTGTCAATTCCGTGTTTTCCTCTGATATTCTGAGACATGGCAAAATATGGAAATTTCAAATACCTACCACAGTAAAATTCTTCAAAATTGGAAATTTGGTACCTCTTAGCATCTTTAAGAAGTGTATATGCTGTATGTGCTCTTAAGTGACCTACTAATTTTACCCCAGAATCGCAAACCTTACCTTAAACCTGATGGAGAATAAATTACCAAAAGGATCAAAATCTGTTAACAAGGAATGAAGTTTTTTTTGTATGCAGACCAATGTTGTCGTTGAGATAACTTTTGTTTTTAGGGGAGGTTCTATTGTAGTGTCTCTTGTGCATCTTAGCACTTGATAATACTCTGGATTCAAGAAAGGCGAGTACTAATAAGGCATAAATAATAACAAACACCATTCGATATCATAAGTAAATGTTTACTATAGATTGTAACACAAATAACCTATACAGACATAAATGCATAATATTGTCTCTGAATGACTCTCTCGAGATGTATAAGATGATGATGATGATGATGATGGTGATGATGAGTGATCATGATAGCCGCAATATTGATGATATTCACATTAATATAGTTTATCGTGATGCGTCAGAAATACAAACTTGGTAAAAACAATTCACATATATACAAGAAAAATACTAACGTAGATGTAGATAGAATGCATGAGTTGTTATATCATAAATTCGTACATGCTATATAACATTCATTTAAAGATAATACATATTCTGTTAACAAGATAATAATATATAACAATATGAATAAAATACTGGTCTGTATAACAATTTGCTGTCTCTTCTCTTGGATTTTTTTCAAATTTGTTTATCAATAACATAAATTAGCATCTGCGCGGTATGTTGACGTCATATTTGGTTGAATGGGTAGGTATTTTAATTACGAAAATTGGAATATTAAAACATAGTTTCTCTTCATACGAATAAAAAGAATTCAACAATGTTAATGAATTTGTGAATTTTCAATACCCGTTTCCAAAACTCCTACAAATAGTATAGGTCCCCACTCCTATCGAGATACCTACCCAGTGTCCTACTTAAGAGTATCGCACAGGACGCGATAACTGTTATCGACGGGAGGACGCCATCCCCCGCCAAGATATCCCGACGTGTACTATTTCTATACGGGAAGAAATAAAAACTCTGCCATTCGCACTTTTTTGGGATAAAAGAGTTTTATGCAATTCTTCCCGTCTAAGCTTGTACAGCTCGGACCGACCCACCTTGGCTTCCGATTGAACTTCTGCCAGAAAGGCATGACAAATAACTGACAATGCCAGTATAGTTGCTCAAGCCTCTCCTTGAATGATTCCTGACGGTGACCTCCCCGCTTATATCATTTTCCCTATCACACATATTAAAACCCGTGGGTTATAATATGCAACTAAGTTAAAGGTCCTTATATAAGTTAGAAGGGTCTCTTAGCCCCCCCNCCCCCCCCCCATACCGTGCAGATGAACCGTGACTGGTGTGTTTTTTGTGTAAGTATTTTGTGAGTTGTGCCATGTCACTGTCTTGTTTTTTATGTGTTCATATAGATGACGGATGAAAGAATGTCCCATTTCCAGAACGTTGTAAGACATCTGAAAAAAAACAAACTCAAAAATTAATGCATAATTTATTAAATACTACTAATTACTAATAACCCGCGTCCGCAACCCCCTTCCTTAAAAATAACAATAACAGCCCAAAAACATTCTGCCCTAAACACTTTTTAGTCCCCGTACCCCAAAACGTATCAGGAACGCAATGGACAATACATGTAAATCCATTTGTAGAAAGTACAGTGTCTCTGAATTGCTGAAGAAACTTTAGCATAAGAATGTTACTCATAAGCATAGCTTTATTGTCTTCCCATTTTTTGGTTGTTTTGATTTTTGAGCTGATAACTTTCACATGCGACCAACTCTTGGTTTTTGAAATTGGTGTCTGCAATGTCCTGCCTTTTGTGAAATTTGGCCTTAAGCCACTGATATAAACGTTCTGTAGAATTGAACTTTAAACCATGTACAATAATAGTGCACAAAAAATTGCTGAGGGGACCCCTTGGCCTTTAAACTTGGTAATCATGACTGAAAAAAAGATGAGATTTGATTCCCTCGACTTACAAACTCATGCTATCTCATTTGCATTTACTCGTATTTGATTTTGAAACTCATTATGAACTCATTTAAAAATACCTGTTTGCAGACTGCATGCGGCCACCAACGATGCTTATCCAATACACTTATGAATACATTGCAGATATCTATAATATACCATTTTACATGTGTAATGCAAACGTGACATTTATTTCATCATCATACTAATTCATCACTATGTACGATACTAATTGTAGCGTATTTCTGGATTTATAAGGTCTTGATTGTTGATTGGGTATTCATTCATATATTTGACACATGAACATTGAAACTGTAATACGACATAAATTGTCAGATTCGTGTATATATTAATATATTAACATATGCTTAAAAAGTACCATGAAAGAAGAAATATGACACATTAACACTCATTGCCGAAACGTTTTGAAATATAATGGATGTCGCCTCATACAGCGAAATGGCTGTTCTGGTATGGCTAAATATGTGTCCTGTATAATTTCTTTACAATGAAAAGGAAGAAGCCAGTTGAGTTGAGTTAAATTGAGGTGAGTTGAGCTGAGTTGAGGATAAACCTGCAATTGAAAAATAATTTGACTTATTAATAAGAAATAATAAGGTCTACTTAATCAACGAAAAAACAGCCTTTATTGCCCTGGGAAAACATAATATACAGCCCTACATGACAACATCATTATTCGACAATTTTTCACACAGATGTACATGCAAATTTTGTATTTTTCTCTTTTCCATATCATTTATCAACCAAATACAACGACAAAACATGCAGAAGGGACCTTTATCTAAATAACATGCTATGGTTTTAGGGGGCTGGAGGGGTCTGGGTGGCCGAGGGAAGCGGCTTACACAGGCCTATATGGCAAAATCATTGAAATACTGCATTATCTACACTGATAGACAATCACATTTTTAATTGTACTCATTACCAAATCATTCATCAACAAAATACTGGGATAAACATGGAGTAGCGACCAATATCTAAAAACAAGCTAGGGTTTCGAGGGCTGGAGGGGCCTGGGTGGCCGAGGGAAGCGGAATATACAAGCCTACATTGAAATACGGCATTTTTTACACTGATAGACACTCACAATTTTTATTTTACTCTTTACCAAATCATTTATTAACAAAATATTGGGGATAAACATGTAGTAGCGACCTTTATCTAAATAACAAACTATGGTTTCGGGAGCTGGAGGGTCTGGGGCCCAGGAAAAAGGGATTCACATGCACCAATGTCAAAATCATTGAAATACGCATTTTTGTCACTGATAGACACTTTCAATATTTATTTTACTCTTAACCGAATCATTTATTAACAAAATACTGGGAATAAGAATGTACAAGCGACCGTTGTCTGAATAACAAGCTAGGGTTTCTGGGGATGGAGGGGTCTGAGTGGCCGAGGGAAGCGGGATTCACATGCCTTTATGGGTAAATCATTGAAATACGGAATTTTTTACACTGTTTGACACTCACAATTTTTATTTCACTCTTTACAAAATCTACCGAAGATAAACACGTAGTAGGGACTTTTATTTAAATAACAAGCTAGCGTTACGGGGCTGGAGGGGTATTGGTGGCCGAGGGAAGCGGGATACACAGGCCTATATGGCAAAATCATTAAAATACGGCATTTTGTTCACTAATAGACACTCACGATTTTTATTTTACTCTCTACCAAATCATTTATTAAACAAATACTGGGGATAAACATGTAGTAGCGACATTTATCTAAATAACAAGCCAGGGTTTCGGGGGCTGGAGGGGTATAGGAGGCCGAGGGAAGCAGAATACACAGGCCTATATGGCAAAATCATTGAAATACGGCATTTTTTACACTGATAGACACTCACAATTTTTATTTTACTCTTTACCAGATTATTTATCAACCAAAAACTGGGGATAAGCATGTAGTAGCGACCTTTATCTAAATAACAAGCTAGGGTATCGGGGGCTGGAGGGGACTCGGTGGCCGGGGGGAAGCGGGATACACATGGCTTTATTGCAAAATCATTGAAATACGACTTTATATAGACTGATACACACTCGCAACTTTTATTTTTCTCTTTACCAAATCATTTATTAACGAAATACCGGGAATAAACATATAGCAGCGACCTTTACCTAAATAAGAAACTCTAGTTTAGGGTTCTAGATCAGTCTAGGTGATTGTGTTTAAAAAATAGGAAGTCGGCATTTTTCATAAGGAATGAAATAACTAAATACCGAAGTCACTGTGAAATTATTTTCTCCATATGCGCATTTCGACAACTTATGTCTTTTCAATGCAGATAAAATCTAAACGTTAGGAAGACTATAAAATCAAATATGATAAAGAGCTGATAGAGACCAAATACTCAATATGATCTAAATGTAAAGCCAAAATCAGGTAAGGACAGAGCTTTGCGTGAGGGAGATACTCCTTAGTTTTCAACAAAATTTACAAAAATTTAGATATTGCAAGGTTCGAAATAAAATCGGTTGATATGATATATCTAAAATAATAAAAAGCACAATTGAATAATAAAGCGTATTTGGTGAAACATATTTTTTTCTTAAGGTATTTCGGGCTAGGGATGGCTTATCTCGTCAGTTAAAAATTACTAACAAATAGAAAAAAGAGTATTGGGCACTTGGTCTTGGAGCTTATCTCGCTCTTTATTAATACAACTTTCTGATATCTAAGTTAAATTGTTTTGCTATCTCTTCAATGTCTTTCTCTGCTTTCGTTGAATGGATAAAATTTCTCTTGTCTCTGATATCTATCCATCCAGTGGTCATGGCTTCTTCTGATGTTATCGTACAAATCACTGTGTGTTTCTTCACTAACTGTTTTGTATGGCTTTAATGTGTCCGAGTTCACTAGCACAAACAAATCTTCTCGTGTGTGTTCAAAAATATACGTTTTCTGCGGCTTATCGAAACTCACTTTAAAAACTCTCTGTAACTTTGGTTCCTCCCTTTTCTGTTGACGATTTTTCGTTCCTGTCTTGATGGTTGAGCAGGCGGAATCTTCAGACGATGTTACAGTCGAGGTTGGAACGCTATTCCGCTGTTCGGTTGATGTTACTGCAGGAGTTTCACTAACAACTTCATCTTCCGTTGATTCTGAAGCGAGGTCATCTTCTTCTGTCTCGGTAACGGAGTTGATCTGACTATCAGACATCTTTTCTTCCATAGACAGCGAGTCTTTCTCACCTTCATCTGCTTGTTGTGTTTCGGGAGCGTTGTTTCATTTCTCCATCAGTTTCTTTCTTTCAAGGAAAGCTTTGAGGCGACGGTTGTCCCTTTCCGCCCTGGCTTTCGATGTCTTTCTTTTACTGTCGTTGAGGTGAGAACACTTTATCTATGGAAGCGAATGTACTGTCAGACGGTCAATGTCCATTCAGCAGATTGGTCCTCCAGTATGTGTAGTACAGAAAAGATGTCACCAATTAATGTTGACCGGTTTTCAGTCATCTTGTCACAATGCGGCAGTCCTATATTTTAACCTCTTCCAGGTGGCATGTTTATTGCTTGTGATTCAAACAAAAAGTAAAACGTTTTTTTTTTCTTTAGGTATTTCGAGCAAAAGGGGATTACAATAGAAAAACTTAACAAAAAATTTAGGCCGAGGGGCTGGGATTATCTCGCCCTTTATTAATTAATTACATTGTTAATTTGGTAATTTCTTGCGATTGTCTCAATGTCTCTTTGGCTCAGGTCTGTGTACACTAAGTTTCGTCTTTCTCTAACGTCCATCCAGTGATCATGCTGACTTCTCTTCATGTTACTGAACAAAGGATGGTCTTTGACCACCACTTTGTATGGCTTTACAAAGTCCCCATGGACAAGAATGTAACTCTGTCTGACATGATCTTCAAAAAATGTACGTTGTTTGTGGCAAGTCAAAAGTCACTTTCTTTATATCGGTAGGTTTGTAGACCTTCGTCTTCTTTTCCACCACTTCTTTCTGTTGACATTCCAGTCCTGGTATTTCACAGGCGGAGTCTTCAGGCGTTATTGTAGCCGTTGGCGATGTCCATTTGCAAAAACTAAATTAGCATTTTTTTTTATTAATGATTGAAAATTCTTTTAAAAGATAGTATTTTTTACACCCTGTAGGGAATTGTCAAAAGGAGTTACATTGTATTTCACTCCATTATTTTCATACTATTAAGAGAGTAATAACCTGAATTAAGAAGACAAATATCGTTTTTTTTTTATATGATTTTTCATGAAATTAGTTTGGCTTAAGTTTCGTCGCAATCAAACATTTTTCTTGAAAAAAAGGCAAAACACATTAATAATTATTTGTTTTACAAAACACTTTTAAGTTTTCAACTTTTACTACCATTTGGGATTTTCAAGTGGAGGTATCGTCTTCTTCCTACACGTAATAAAACCATGCATACCAAAATAAAGATAGGCGATCACCTACAATTTTGATCAAGTTTGTCTCTTGACTGTTTTTGGGTCTTGCGGCGAAAGTCTGTTCAGCATCTCTATCTGTCTTTGTAATCTGCATACTTCTCCCCAACATACCTACGTGGGGTTCAACTTTGCCATATTATAAAATGATAATAATAAGCAGGTGTGTATGTATTGGTAGAAATTCATCACTGCTTTGACTATAAATACACGTTTTAGTCTGTATGCTCTTTATTTTCTTCAGATATGGTGTACTTCTACATGAGATTATATCTCATGTGTACACTTTGTTCAATAACTTTTATCTAAATTTATGTAAATTCTAAAACTGAAGGATTAACTCCCTCCATCGTAGTTTTGTTCTTACCTGTATTTGATATTACTGATTATTCGGATTTCGTTTGGTTTTAAGTATTTTAAACATTTTTCGAAATTATGGATTTCCTTTGTTTGGGTTCTAGTGCTGCTGATGAGGAATTCATTTCCGAAATGGCCATTCAGCTCATTAAAATTATTTCAGTTGGAGTTAACATATATGTTATGGTCTCATGTTCATTTACTCCATATCCTTTCGTAAATATATTTAATACTGGTGTTTGTCTTTTATTGCAGTGTGGATTTGGTAAAACAATTCCCCGTGGTAGAGGTGTATGCTCTTTATTTTTTTTCAGATATGTTGTACTTGTACATGAGATTATATCTCATGTGTACACTTTGTTCAATAATTTTTATCTAAATTTATGTTAATTTCTAAAACTGAAGGATTAACTCCCTCCATCGTAGTTTTGTCCTTAGCTGTATTTGATATTACTGATTATTCGGATTTCGTTTGGTTTTATGTTTTTTAAACATTTTTCTAATTACTAAATACCGAAGTTACTGTGAATTTATTTTCTGCATATGCGCATTTCGACAACTTATGTCTCTTCAGTGCAGACAAAATCTAAACATTTGGAAGACCAAAAAATCAAATATCTTAAAAAACTGATAGAGAACAAATACCCAAAATGATCGAAATTATGGATTTCCTTTGTTTGGGTTCTAGTGCTGCTGATGAGGAATTAATTTCCGAAATGGCCATACAGCTCATTAAAATTATTGCAGTTGCAGTTAACATATGTGTTATGGTCTCATGTTCATTTACTCCATATCCTTTCGTAAAATATTTATATTCCTCACTTGGGAAAAAATTTTTGCTCGTTCATAGAGTTTGAAAAGTGTTTGACTGGTGGATTCGATTTTTGTCAAAATTTAGAGTAGTGATATCAAATGAAAATTTCGAAGTTATATATAACATGTATGACAATATAAAGTCATGTGTCTACCATATAAAGAAACTTCTGATAATTCCTTTCCGTGTTTGTGTATGCCATTAAAAAAATCTTTTTGCTTTTTACTTTTTATTTTCTTTAACAACTTGGGACAGTTTTGTTCTGTCTTAAAAAAAGCACCTCTAGATTTGGTACAAAACAAGCAAGGACGCTCTACATTTACCTGCAATCTTGTTTGTTGATGACAGTACTATTTATTTGCAATTTTCAGTAAAATGGTGTTCGATTAGTGAATTATATAATTATTTTTGAGGATTATAATTGTTACCGAAGTTATTGCTAATTTAATCTGTCTTGCACAGAAATACTAGTTTAGTGAAAAATTCTGGAAACTACCATTCCACAATCATAGGCATCATCCAAGTGGTGATAAAAAATTATTACCGTAGTAAATTCTGTAGATGGCTATTTAGACAATTTATCTCTCTTCAGTGCAGACCGAATAAAAATTAACATTTTATTTAATTTTTACTCGACGTTTCGTTTTTTTTCTGTTGTGCTGGGTTTTTTTGACAAAGGAAAGTGTTGTTGATATTTATATAACGTAAAGGGTGTAAGCCAGTACGAATCTGCAATACACAAACAACAATTACAACACCAGTCGTTTTTCTTTGAATTTGCTTATTTTTTTTTTTTTTTTTTTTTTTTTTTTTTTTGACGAATTTACCGTGCAAAAATTCTGTGTTAAAGACTTTGTGGATTCTCTTTGATTTTCGTATGAAATTTTACAAACTGAAGCACATGGTTTGCAATATGTGAAAAATTTCACATATAAATCCGTAAATGAAAACCGTTCACTTTAAAACACTCAAACATTTCCAAACAGCACACCAAATAAAAGTTGTTTATATCCAAACACGTACATCGCCATTAATCTTCATATCTCAAAATGCGAATGCATCACTTTTCACTGAAGAGTTAGGCTTCATTTATAAACCACCTGTAAACAACATCAAATTTATTATATTTATTACGAGAAAATGTATATTTAGTGATTTCACAATTGTTTTAAATCCGGAAGTAAAGTCCAATATTCGGAGTCGGAGTGGCAATCCTGGTGATTATACAATATGTTCTTTTATGGCAGACACGTGTTTTCTGACGTTCTGAAGGTCAAAATTGTCCGATTTGACTAAAAGAAAATGTCGGAAACACTTAAGGTTAGTGAGGACAGATGTCACGTGATTAAACTATAAAAATGGCGGGAAAAAATTTAAAACGTTCAGAGTAGAATGAAATTTGACAGGAATGTTACTGAGCATGTGTAGAAACGAACTTTGGTTTTAAAAACATCAAAATGGCGACTATTGCTATGGGAACAGAAAATGGCGGGAAATTTTCAAATTGTTCCAAAATGACTGAAATTTGACAGGAAGATTACTTGGCATGTGTAGATACGATTTTGGTCTTTAAAATATCAAAATGGCGACCGTTGCCATGGAAACAGCAAAATGGCGTGACAATTCAAATTCCTTCGATTATGATGAAAAATGAAAATAAAGTTGAAATAAGGTGAGAAAAAGGAAAATAATAATAAATTAACACAGTTAAAGTGCTCAAAAAAGGAAAATAACTTTGATAAAAATTAAATAAGATAGAGATATAGTAGTGAAAAAAGTAAATTATGTACACAAAGGGATACGAAAAGTAGAAAAAATGATAGAATAAAACTTGAAAATTGTGGGAAGAGAGAATTCACCGTAGAACAACAATAGCAGTCTCCCCCTTTCCAACAATTAACGCAGACGTAATAGAGATACTGCCAGAACAAGCCACTGCTGATTTCCGTTTCATAAAGATCCCTCCCTAGAAGTTTGGAACAAGAAAATATGAGAAATATCAACTCATTCATTTAGTCAACGCTATCCAAAATAAATCTTTATACAGCATGATAGGTCATTTCGGTCAAAACGGTGGCCAATAGAAATACAAACTACTTACGGTCACGCATGTGCGCTCCTTTATCTCTCTATTGGACTCCTGTGGGGTCACGTGTCGAATTATCATACAATATATCACAAAATTTGAATTTGTAGATGAATTTTTTGTATTTATATTTGTATTTAACAATAGGTAAGAAAGTATCCACTTCCGGTTTGACATATGTAACCTACAACTTCCTATTCTAGTCAAGTGAAGACCATATACAGTCATATGACTATTTCAGTTTGGTATTTGTGCTACAAGCACAGACCGGTGACATCACTTCCGTTTTTTATTCTAGTGACGGCAAAATGTTTTAAGGGGAGGAGGGCAATGTTGTCAACTTTGAATGCTTGTAGGTCTCTTAAAAGCCTGGTTTGCTATACTGTTTTTTTTTTTATTTTGAAGATATAGTATAAAGGTATATATAAAAGTAAAAAAATGAAATTTTGAATTCGGAAGTTTTTCTGAATTTCACTTTTTATGTCCCTCCAGGGGGCAAAAAGTGATAAAAAATCTAACCTAAATGTGCACATAATTGGGAATATTAGCAAAAATAATTGACAGAAGTGGATGTATTCAAAAATACCTTTCAAACAACAAAAACTTATAATCCAAACACTCTTTTTACAAAAACAATGTACAATTGTTTTTTTTTATATGGTAAAAGGAGGGTATATGGGAATTCCGACCATTATTCAAGGGGAGGTAACTTTGACCTCCTTTATCTCAAAAAAACGCCTGGAAAGGTGGTCCAATATTTATACCAAAGAAAGGGTATATATTCAACAGTAATATATTTTAAAAAATAGCCATTTTGAATTCGGAATTATTTTTTGGGTCAGGTGTCCTCACTAAGCTTAACCACGAACCTACAGGAAAAGTGCAAAAATATGGAGATCTTAAGTACGTACGACAAAAAAAATCTCAATAAAAATTGCCTTTTCTTATCCCTTTGTGTACATAATTTACTTTTTTCACTACTATATATTCTAGTATGACCATGACAAAAATTGTAAAACTACCACGAAAAATTGAAAAAATATTGCCCTTTTTCCATTTCATAGTCCCTTTGTTCTCTGAGTATATTTTGTTTTCTTTAAGGATTGAACAATATTTCCCCGTAATATATCCATGAAAAATAAGTGCGCTTTGGAAATCACTGTATAACTCATTCCAAATTTCCATTTGCTAATATAAACAAACAGGATCTTATGCTGATATTAAAGAGCTCCTGTATGAAATTATGAAGAACAACTAAATACCACTAGATTTCCTTTAAATGTAACCTTCCTACAATATAATATTAGCAATTTTCTTTCTTTACTTGTCTAATTAAAAACAAAAAAAGATTACCGAAAAATGCTCAAGAATGATGTTGCAAGTTTGCATGAAAGATACTTCTTTCTCGATTTTATAGGCAAATAACAGAAGCGAAATTATAGAAATCCCTTAACAGAAAAAAGCAATAAGAAACAGAAGCTTTCACTTTCTCATGTATAATTTGATTTAATATTTAACAATAGAATTATTTTCAACGTAATAATACATCATTTGATAGAGCAGAAATATTTCGTACAATTTCATGTTATTTTATTTAACTAAATATGTCTTAATGCCTTGTAGGCCTTTCCTCTCTTCAAACTCATCGTGTTGAAAAAAAATCATTCGTGATTTGAAGTTGTCTTTGTCTTTCTTATTTGTCATTCTTGTTTAATAATATAGGGTTATAAAATGGGATTTTTCATATTGGTCCTGTATTATGTCAAAGGACGGTCGTATTGGGCCGAGGCCCAATAAGGCTGTCCAAAGTCCAATACGACTGTCCGAGGACATAATACAGGACCAATGTGAAAATAACATTCTATGATGCCTTTAATAAATATTTATGTAAAACTATGTTATCGATTCAGTGGCAACAAAATGGGCGAAGGACTTGTCAGTCAATTTTCATGTTTATTTTTTCCTCAAGTTTATTTTCATGTATTCTGTGGGGAACAGTCTCCAACATTGGTAACTTTGACTTGTGATATAACGCATGGATAAACATTGAGATGTCGGTCAGCCACGCGAAAGACTCAGGTTCAATTCAGCGAGTGGTGGTTACCTGAAAAAGCTGTACTTTTCTGATCTTCTTAGCATTTTGTGTTGAAATCTGATTGTTGACATGTTTGAATACTATGATGTCACTTAACTATCAAAGTATTTTTTAGAATGTCAACAAACCAAAGTTGTCATTGATGTCCTTGAACTTCTGCAAATTGAATGTAGAAATACGGGATCGGATCCCGGAAATGAAACTGAATAACCGTTTAAAAATAAATCGTAATAAAAAATGTACGATTGGTTTACATTGTAGCAGTCTAGCAGATTATTCACATGGAATTATGTTCTGTTCGTGATATTGCCGCCATTTTTTGAAGATTTAATGAACCGGAAGTCCGTATTGGGCCTGGCCGAATTTGGCCAGTAAACCCGTATTTGGCCAGTAAATCCATATTTAGCCAGTAAATCCGTATTGAGCTTGTTTGGTCGCATTTGTCCAGTAAACCTATCTATATTTGCTCTATTCATTTTGTATAGCATAGATAATTGTAATAATATTTTACATAACTTTTTAATAATGCTATCTATAAATGTATTATATATTTAAGCAATTGTATCAATGACGTATATAATTGAAATTTGATATACCAAACAAAAGATGCATTTGATATATGCTGTACATGATAAGCAGTATAATATTTGATACAATTTTTACTAGAAAAAGGGTAGGTATTGTATTGCAAGCAGAATGGGTACCTTGAAAACTGATATTGATGAGCTTTATTTTCAATTCATCCCAGTTCCCATTGTTAAAGGTTCATTTGCACGTTTTGTTTTGTTACATTGTAATGTGTAAGTAGTAGGAAAAGAAGTTTTAACATTTTTCGACATTCAACATGCAACAATTCTACAAAAATATTATAAATATTCTACATTCGACATTCAACAATTCTTCAAAAATATTATAATTATATACGATAGTCAATATGATTTTTGATACAATTTTCACTAGCAAAAGGGTAGGTATTGTATTCCAAGCAATATTGGTACCTTGAGAATTGATATTGATGAGTATTTATGTTGATGTCATCCCTGTTCCCAGTGTTAAAACTTCATTTGCATGTTTCGTGTTGTTACATTGTAATGTGTTCTCGTTAAGAAATAGAAAAGAAACTGTAATGATTTTCTACTTTCCACATTCAGAAATTCTACAAAAATAAATCCCATGCCCAAAAATGTATAAGAGGAGTTACCGTCGGTTGCCCCATATGTCAAAATTAACATCTTAAATTCAATAGCAAAACTCCGAAAGCTTATTGAGCATCTAAAGCATATATGAAATAATTCTACAACAAAATTCAAACCCTTAATAAAAATGAAGGATGAGTTTGCGTGCAAGAAAATGTGAGAGACGGACGGACGAAGCAAACGACAATTGGCTAGGTGAATAGCATCCAAACCCTTATTAGCGAATTTGATGGGTAGAAAAGAACGACGTTCTTCTACATTGGCGTGTTCTTTAAATGGTTTGAATAACCTTTGTTGACCAATATCAAGTATAACAGCATCTAACTTGTACCCTGGGTATTTTTTGTATTTTTGCCACTGCTGGTTCACCATAGTTCCTTGAGGGTATTCATCAGCCAAATAGTCAGACTTGTCTGACATTAAATTTTACCCTGCGTGTTATAGAAATTTACTGTTATTATCAACATTCAAACCACTTAATAATACTGATGCTTCCTTCCGTGCATGGTATTCGGTAGATGTCCGTTGTACTGGATTTGGCTTCCTATTTTGATATTTTTGAAAATGAGTATTTCTTTGTGGACTACCTTTTGATTGTGTCTTTCCATATCATTTGATTTTAATGCTGCTGATGAGAGGTTATTGCTTGAAACACATGTACAGCATACATGTAACGAAATTTACGGTTTTTTATGCAACTTCGGTATTTTTTGTATTTTGTATGAAGTTTAGGATTGATCGGTGCAGGTATTTTCTAAAAACTTTTTATACAGAGAATTCAATTTTGTAAGTGGTAAAGAATACAAATGTTCAAATGTGATATAATACTAAAAAGTATGCCTTTTAACATTTTAGACTAACTACAGTCTCAAAAATTGCAAACATATTACCCCTGCCCACAAGTATTCAACACAATTTGTATAAATTTATTCAGCTTAAAAAGCTTAAATATTGTATAAAGGTGAAATGACATATCATTTTCAAGCACCAAAATACACAGAGATCTCATATATCACAAACTAACCTTGTATAAAATTTGCATCAATTTTGAATTCATCAAAAGTGCTCTTAAATTAATATAATTTTAGAAACGTAAAGCTGATTTGAAGTGCGATTAATCATTTATTTAAGGATGTTCTCAGGTGAACTTATGACAATTTACTATTTCAACTTGTAAAATATGTGAAGGAGGAAACTAATAGATAGTAACACTAATATGATATCGCGTTATAGAACCTGTTTCAGCAAATTGAATATTTTCTCATAATTATACAAAATTTAAGGAAACCACTTTTTGTGATTTCCTCCATACTTATTTTTAGACAGTTGAAAGGATCTCCAATTTTTACTGCAGTTATCGATTAAAAACGACATTAGTTTCGATATAGCCATTTTCAGAACTGAAACATACTTCAACTTTAGTATTATTGGATTCTATGGGAACACTGTTTCTATTCAGAAGCAGAGCATAAAATTAAAAAAAAAAAATCTAAAAATTCTGACACAAATTCAAAAAACTTCCAAGGAAAAAAGTAAAACTGTGCAAGAGGTTTTGATTTATTGATTTTGACTCGGATAATTCAACTGAGAGGAAAAATTAATCTATCGAAAATTGATGCACTTAAATTGCTTGTTTTTAGAACAATGGAGCATTGTAGAAAACTGTCATCTTGGGATATATACGGTGTCAAAAAATATCCGTATCCGGGAAAAAGAAAATATTCATCGGGTATTTATCGGTCTTTCAAAGGATTAATTACTATCACTAATGATGTATTTGGACTC
>MJUU01056276.1:14588-37334 GCA_002080025.1 Modiolus philippinarum
TAACAAGACATGGCAGTGGTACTGAAACAAACAAAATCAGTCCAGTCAGTAACAAGACATGGCAGTGGTACTGAAACAAACAAAATCAGTCCAGTCAGTAACAAGACATGGCAGTGGTACTGAAACAAACAAAATCAGTTTAGTAAGTAACAAGACATGGCAGTGGTACTGAAACAAACAAAATCAGTCCAGTCAGTAACAAGACATGGATGTGGTGCTAAAACAAACAAAATCAGTCCAGTCAGTAACAAGACATGGCAGTGGTACTGAAACAAATAAAATCAGTCCAGTCAGTAACAAGACATGGCAGTGGTACTGAAACATACAAAATCAGTCCAGTCAGTAACAAGACATGGCAGTGGTACTGAAACAGACAAAATCAGTCCAGTCAGTAACAAGACATGGCAGTGGTACTGAAACAAACAAAATCAGTCCAGTCAGTATCAAGACATGGCAGTGGTACTGAAACAAACAAAATCAGTCCAGTCACAATTAATATCAAGAGGCTATCAAGAGCCTGTATAGCTCACATGGGTCCTATGCAGCACTATATCCTATGTTAATCTATGTTCCATGCTGGAAGCCATCTTGGATGAGATAAGAACATAAAATTCAATTGTAAGACTCACCAATGGAATACTGTATTAAAATTTAACAGATATTGTTCAAGCAGTTCTTTAAAGATTTTCCAATAGATTCCTATTTCAACTATGATTCATACCGACAGCCATGTTACATAAAAAACACAAACTTTGAAGGGGACAACCCAAGGACTTTGTTACCATGTTTGGTTCCAATTGGTTCAATGTTTTCAGAGGACAAGATCTTTGTATGCATTTCCTATAGCATATCCCCACTGGCAACTATCTTGGATGTAGTATGTGCATAAAAACCACAAAATTTGAAGAACTTTTGCAACAGAATTTAATTCAAATTGGCTCTGTGGCCTCAGAGGAGATGATCTTTGAATGAAAAATTAACAACAGATGGATTGACAACCGACGCTGGATGCCAAGTGATGGCTACAGCCTGATCAGCTAAAAATCAGCCTAATCAGTAACAATACATAGCAAAAATACTGAAACAGTGTTCACTGATTCAGTTAAAAATGTTTAATTAAGAAGTGAAAATTTTACTTTAAACCTAAAAAGTATACAAAAATTAAAGACTTTTAGCTCTATAATTTGGTCAAGTACAAGTGATACCAATTCATTATATCAAAGACATAGCTAATGAAGCCACTGGAGTCCTGTTTGAAACTATGTTCTGCAATGGCAGCAATCTTTAAATTGGAAGAGTAACAAGATCACAAATTTTGTAGAAAAATAATTTCTTATTATGTAATATATTTGTTTAATTAATGGAAGGTTAAAAAATAACTCCATTTCATACAATTTTGATTTGTGTTTAATTTTTAGAGGCCAACAACAACAAAGACCAAACATAATAATAATAGTGTCTTTTTATGGCAGATTTCCCAGATGATTAACATATTTTATTTGCAATTCTTCAATGCACATACCAATATTCCTCTAATAACACCTATAAAACTCCTTCTAAACTCCTGTCTTTTGTCTGCTCGTCAAGCAATCAACTTTCTATAGAATTCTACTGTATACCAGTTTGTCATCACTGGAGTATCAAGCTAAACCCCTTCAGGCAGTACAAATTTGGATACAATAGAATTCTAAAGAAGCTTGATTGCTTGATGAGCAGACTAAAGACAGGAGTTTAGAAGGAGTTTTATAGGTGTTACTAGAGAAATATTGGTATGTTCATTGAAGAATTGCAAATAAAATATGTTAATCATCCGGGAAATCCGCCATAAATTAATCAAACTAAATATTTATCAACCTTTTCTTGATCGTATAAGTTCTGGACATTCTCTGCCTCCATTAAATGGTGGTCTGGTAACCATTCTGTAACTCCATGACATTCCTGTGTCATCAGGTTCTGAATAACCGGTCCAGTCAGACACAATACATGGAAGTGGTGCTGAGAAACAATCAATCAATTATGATCAATTTTTTGTCACTTCTTTTTACCCAATTATGATACAGTTTAAGTTTATGTGAGAAATTATGTTATATAACAAACATGATGATTTAACTTCCAAATTGTAAACTTTCCCTTTCTTAGCAGTAATTACCTGCCTCCCCAGCATACAGAGTGAATATTTCACAGTTGATTCATTACAGTAGAAATTGTATTTCATACAGTGACTTTGTGAAAAGAGCAAAAGCACTGTGACAGAAAGTACTAAGTCAGGGATGTATTCAGCTTTAGTTACTTCTGTCCCTTCACAAAGTCAATGGCATTATAGATAGATATGAAATGTCAATTTGACAAATGAGAACTCACACTGTAAGATAGATTTATGTCTTCCTCGATTTGACATTACCAAGTTTTACTTTACCCTAGATTGACTCACTGACAGTATTACTGCAGCTGTAAACAGAACAGAACAAGTTTACCCTTCTGGAGCACCTGAGATCACTGTTGGTTTTAAAGAATTTCTACTCTTAGTGCTTTAGTTTTTAGTATTACATTTATGACATTCCCATGTTCTGTGGATGTGTTGTGACTTTGGACTTCTGTCTCCTAGTGTCCTCCATTTTGCCTTGTCTTTTGACCTTGATTTGTGTAATCTTCTTGTGCATTGTTTCTTCAGTATTCGACTGCTGTGAATAATGATTATCTGATTCATAACATGTATCACCCAAAATATTATAATATCTAACAATTAATTCTAAGCTGAATCTAAATAAGAATATGCAGAGCCATTATATCCTCCGGTGAGCTGTTTTGACACGGACCAGAAATGAAGCATCAAATTTTATTTGTGACGTACATTTCTTCTAAGTTAGTAATGACGTCATTAATGATTTTATTTTCATTGATATCTAATTGTTAGTAGGTTACAAAAGTTAAATGATCCCTAAGGTCTGTCAAAAATTCTCTTAAAGACCCCAACCCCAATTTGAAATGTTCGTTCTAACTGATTACCTGCTAGTGATAAACAATATTTGGTAAGTTGGGGGGAAATGGCACAATGATTGAAAGTTTTCAAACAGAAAAAAGATTTACCTTGATCTTAAATATTTGTATGCAATTATAGCCATTGGTCATCAGATTTTAGGAGAATCTATATAGTCTATCAAATTTCTAAGAGAGAAAGAGTTTCTACAGGGTTTTCCTAGGTGCGTCATTTCAGGTCCTTTTGGTGGAGGTGATCAGGATTCAGTATGAATCGTAAAATCATCTGTAGTTTTTCTTTTTACATGAAGACCTCAAAATCTGGACCTTTATCGATTAATAATGTTGTATTTTAACAAGAAAACGGCATATAACATAACCAGTGTTAATACAAATTACACTATAGCAGAAAATATCCTTAAATGCATCAAAACCGGTCACTCAGGGATATTATAATGATGTATTAGTGATATAGGATTTAGGAAAACACGATAAAATGAGACACACTGATAACAATTATTCTGACAATAGAAATTATTTGACTTTGATGGACATTTTTTTTCTTGAATAAAACGTTGTATGAAAAGCGTTACATTGTGTAATAAATTTAAGTACAGTTCATATCCAATATTCAAAGTCCATGGTCGAGCGGTCATTAACATTCAAGATCCATTACAAAAAACACCATTTAATCCAATATACAGGCTATAACAACACATAAACATGAACACCACATCAACACAGCTCAAAGTTCTATCATAACATCTACACAACAATTAAATGACGTCATAAACAATGACATAAAAATACGGGAAATAAAGCAACGTTAAAATGTACAAAAATGGTAAAACAAAGGTACTGCATGAAAAACACAGGTTTACAACACTGCTCCCCTTTTTAAAAGATTTCGTCCTAGAAATGTTCTTCACATGCATGGAACATATTAAAATTTTCTAATTTTTCTATAATTGTCACATTAGGCAAACAATATATCTTGGTAGTATTTTTTTCAGTTCATATCAAAGAAATAGGTTTTAATGAACAGTTGTTTATCAAACATATCAACAAGATGGTGAGCATATAATTGTCCTCACAGTCATGTTGTCTTAACCTGTTACACATTACGGTCAATCCATTATTATCTGAACAAGACAAACTGTCTTCATCTTTGCAAGAATATCTAAAATTGTCAAATCGAGATATATGGACTTCCTCTGATTCATTACCAATTACAGATGCACTATGCATTTCTGAAAATCCTTTATAATCCGACTTTGCATCACTGTTGCTCTCAATAACTTGATCAGGTGTATAATCAAAATCACCTAAATTTGAATTATTTTCACAGTATATTGACATATCATTGGTTGTACTATCCAAATTTTGTACCTCACAAGGAGCGATTGATGCATTGCCATTATTTCCTATAAGTCTACATGTATTGTCACTTTTCACTTGCTGTTGTTTACTTAATCTTTTATAACAGTTTTTTCTTGTATGTCCTTGTTTTTTGCAATACCAGCATTTTAAGATAGGTTTCTGAACTTTATTTTTCTCATTATTTGGCCTTTTCAATTGACACTGATTATTTATCTCCGCATCCTTTGAAAAAGTTTGTTGAAATTTTGGAAAGCTTTCTTTACAATGTTCCTGCCATAGTATCTCCTTTATTAAGTTTTCTACTGACATAGGCTTACTAGTCAAAACTCTATAACTTATATCTGAATCAGGGTATCCATTCAAAGAATATTCTACTATAAGCTGGACAAGTAAGTCTTCATTTGCACCTGGAAATCCTTTCCGTACATATCTTTCGATTCTACTTACATATTCTTGAATACTTTCCCCTTTGTTCAAAATCATTTTCCTAAGTTTTAATCTGCATATCTCTGCTGTTTCCAAATCTCCGAAACGTCGCTTCAGAGCAGAGTAAAGAAGATCAATATTGTGAATAGTTTCCTGTGGTAAATATGACACTAAATCATAATATTCCATACTGACATTATATTTGTGTCACTGTATTGTTGTCAAAGCATAAAACATAGAATAAGAAAGTCCTGCACTTTAGATTCAAATTTATCCTTAGTGCTATAGACACAGTACATAAAATACACACTTTAGATATCAGTTATCCTTAGTGCTCAGAAATAGTTCATATCTTCAGTTATAAATTTCATGTGAATGTATAGCTGTATATTTACAAAGTATAATACTCATTACCTCCGTTTTCACAGAATGTGATCTCCTCCCTCCTTTAAAGAATATGGATCTAATGTAAAAACTTGTTTATCAAGCACAAGTATTCCTTTGGCATAGATTCGTTTCTATTCGCTGCCACCAGTGTAATAAATTTAAGTACATGTACAGTTCATATCCAATATTCAAAGTCCATGGTCGAGCGGTCATTAACATTCAAGATCCATTACAAAAACACCATTTAATCCAATATACAGGCTACATTTTTTTGTATAACAACACATAAACATGAACACCACATCAACACAGCTCAAAGTTCTATCATAACATCTACACAACAATTAAATGACGTCATAAACAATGACATAAAAATACGGGAAATAAAGCAACGTTAAAATGTACAAAAATGGTAAAACAAAGGTACTGCATGAAAAACACAGGTTTACAACAATTTCGTTGCAAACATACAAACCCAGGAATATTTACACCATTTGTCCCAGTCGTATCGTAGTTCATTATAAACGGAAACCAAATGCATGTAAAAAATAAATAAAACATTCAACATTCCTAGATATGTATGTATTTGTTATCAAAAGCATGCTTCAATAATTGTTGAATGAGCGCCTCTACCTAATTTGTATTCATATTACCTGAGATATTGATTTTTTTCATTGGCCGGTTTTTTTTTTTTTTTAGAAAATTACCTAGTGCCTATCTACTATATATAAAATCTAATGGCTTCCAAAAGCACTCCTGCTTTATGTGCTATATCCAGGCTTTATTTTAAATTTTAAGCTATTTATGATAAAGATTTCATAGACAACAATTTTTGAAAGAATATTTTGATAAAAGTTATAAATCTGAGACCTGACAAGTGACAATTACGCAACTAGACGACGCCGAGGGATTCTTGTTGTTGACAGTGAATATTTTATTTTAATTTCCATCTACGCAAATTTCCGCTTGAAAATATTTGAAAGAACAGTGGTTTGACAGAATATTCATGCTTATTTTCACGGCAAGGCCAACGAGACAAACAAAAAATTTAGGCTTGCAAATATCGTAATTCTAAAATAACTTGACGTTCTGCATGGGAACATTGGTTGTCAAAGAAAATTATATTTATATAACTTCAACCTGTCAAACTTTCTGATTATGATAATTTTGGGGAAAATGGTCATTTGTTGACATTACATGTAAGCTGAAATTTTCAATTATATTTTTCACGACAACACAATGATTTCTAGATGCTGACCCGTGATGATTCCACGTTCAACACGATGTCACGAGGGGTCCACACAGGTTAATATTTTGTCCACGTTCTCAATTAGGTTGTCCACGTTCAAGATCGCGGTGGAAATCCACGTTTGGCAAAATTTGTCCGTGATGACAACAAGGATTTTGCGTTTTCCATGTGAGCTGTACAGTACGTATATTGTTTTTATCATGCAATAATTCAAACTCTATTTAAAAATACATTTTCTTTGTGAAGCAGGACCAGGAAGAAAGTAAACAACTTCGGCAATTTATGTATATCCCTGACGTCATAAGAGAAATTATACTGTGACGTCAAAGTATTCAAGGTTTTCAAACCAGTCGCCTGTCTTTTCTTCGTTCAAAATTGCGGACCGGTTACCAGTCTACACAACGAATACGAAAAAAATATTCATAGGGTCATATTTGTCTAGTAAATACCAACGTTGCAGGATAAAAAATTAACACGAGAAGCCTGTCTAAAAATATTGATCACAAGACCAAACTTCTAAAAAACAAAATGGCGTAAACGAAGGCATCTCGAAGTGACAAACGGAAAGAAGGAACTGTAACTTCCATACCAGGCAAGTCCAATTCAATATTTTTACGGATTCTTGAAGGAATATATGTCTTCTTTTGATTCCACAAGCGCTGATATTGTACATTTCCAACTTCAAACATTATTTACCCGGTACTTGATAAAAATTTCCCAAAATGAATTATACATGGTTGATAAGGGATTCAGAGGCAGGCAATATCAAAAAACATCTCTGGCTTCAAATCCCAAAAGGGATTAATGTGGCTAAAATCGAACTTTTAATTCAAATAAGAGTTCGGGAATTAAAAATGAGTTTAACCAGTAACAAAATGAGCTATATAATACCAATGAAGTTTTCGGTTGTATTTTGAGGTGTTCAGTGGTAAAAAGTCGCACCCATAACATTTTTTTTAAAAAACATGAAAAAGGTGTGTCCCCGCCGATATGTTTTGTTTACATTATATTATTGTTTAAAAGCAAATAACGAAACCTCATAAAAGTGTATCTAATTCTAATTCGATTTTTAAATCCCACATAAAATGAAAACTTTAGTTGTGGAGATGGTGAATGGATAATTATCAAAATTATCAGCAAGATTGAATCACCGGTAAACTGTCGAGTCCCTTGGTCCGACTTTCGTCCTTTTCTCACGTCTTTATCTTCCCGAAAAGTGTTGGTTGCTGTAAAAGAAATACACTTACCTTTTATGTCAGAACAGTGAAATTATTTTGCAAAAGACACATTGAGAAGACTAATCATGCAATAGAAATCAAGTTTGTAAACATTTTAAATTTTCTGTCAGATGGTGGAAATGGCTATTGTGACAGATGCATTCTGGGGGTTTGTCTAAATTTCTACATATTCTAGATTTTTAAAGGAGTTTTTTAACGATACGAACCTGTCCTAAGAGAGATAACTCGAGTTAATTTAGAGAATAAAATTGTCAGAGACAAAACATCTTTTGTCATAGGATAAAATTGTCAGGGACAAACATCCAACAGACATTTATTTTGTTACAGGATATAATTGTCAGAGACAAAACATCCATCAGACATTTATTTTGTCATAGGATATAAGTGTCAGAGACAAAACATCCAACAGACATTTATTTTGTCACAGGATAAAAGCTACAGAGACAAAACATCAAACAGACATTTATTTTGTCACAGGATAAAATTGTCAGAGACAAAAACACCCAACTTGACAGACATTTATTTTGTCACAGGATAAAATCTTCAGAGACAAAACATCCAACAAACATTTATTTTGTCATATGATAAAATTGTCAGAGAAAAAATATCCAACAGACATTTATTTTGTCATATGATAAATAACCAGAGACAAAACACCCAACAGACATTCATTTTGTCATAGGATAAAATTGTCAGAGACAAAACATCCTACAGACATTTATTTTGTCACAGGATATAATTGTCAGAGACAAAACATCCAACAGACATTTATTATGTCATAGGATAAAATAGTCAGAGACAAAACACCCAACCTGACAGACATTTATTTTGTCACATGATAAAATCTTCAGAGACAAAACATCCAACAGACATTTATTTTGTCATATAATATAATTGTCAGAGACAAAACATGGAACAGACATTTATTTTGTCACAGGATAAAATTGTCAGAGACAAAACACCAAACTTGACAGACATTCATTTTGTCACATGACAAAATCTTCAGAGACAAAACATCCAACCTGACATTTATTTTGTCATAGGATAAAATTGTCAGAGACAAAACATCCAACAGACATTTATTTTGTCATAGGATATAATTGTCAGAGACAAAACATGCATGCACGTGCACCAACTTGACAGACATTTATTTTGTCACAGGATAGAATCTTCAGAGACAAAACATCCAACAGACATTTATTTTGTCATAGGATAAAATTGTCAGAGACAAAACACCCAACCTGACAGACATTTATTTTGTCACATGACAAAATCTTCAGAGACAAAACATCCAACAGACATTTATTTTGTCATATGATATAATTGTCAGAGACAAAATATGGAACAGACATTTATTTTGTTACAGGATAAAATTGTCAGAGACAAAACACCCAACAGACATTTATATTGTCACAGGATATAATTGTCAGAGACAAAACATCTAACAGACATTTATTTTGTCATAGGATAAAATAGTCAGAGACAAAACACCCAACTTGACAGACATTTATTTTGTCATAGGATAAAATTGTCAGAGACAAAACATCAAACAGACATTTATTTTGTCACAGGATAAAATTGTCAGAGACAAAACATCCAACAGACATTTATTTTGTCATAGGATATAATTGTCAGAGACAAAACATCCAACAGACATTTATTTTGTCACAGGATAAAATTGTCAGAGACAAAACATCCAACAGACATTTATTTTGGCATCTCTAGGATAAAACTGTCAGAGACAAAACATCCAACAGACATTTATTTTATCATAGGATAAAATTGTCATTTATTTTTAATTACATAATATTAAATTACCTTTATTGTGCCGCAGGGTTAAATTGTCAGAGACAAGATACCCAAAACATCAACAGACATTTATTTTGACATAAGGAGGACGGAACATCCAACAGACATTTATTTTATCAAAGGATATTATTGTGAGGGACGAAACATTCAGTGTGAATTTATTTTGTCAGACGGTAGTACGTAGGTATAGGGACGAAACATCCGACAGACATTTATTTTGTCAAATTGTATTTGTAAGGGACGCATTAAGAGTTCATTTATTTTGTCAAAGGATAACATATTTGGGGACTAGACATCCAACAGACTTTTAACTTGATTTGTTATAGCATAACGTCGTAATGGACGAAACATACAACAGACATTTAGTTTTGTCAAAGGGTTTTATCGTGAGGGACGCAACATCAAACATTAATGGCAGTGGCTATTCGACCGGACCTGTCTAATAGCCCACAGGCTATTCGACCGGACCTGTCTAATTAGCAGATAATATACCTGAAGTTTAGACACAGGTAGATATATATAAAATGAATTAATGCTAATTAATACCCAGATTTCAGATTTTATTAGTACACTCAGACACATACATGTGCAACAAGAGGTCATATAACAATACATAATATGACAGAGTGAATAAGTAGACGAGATATAGCACATTAATACAGTATACAATTAGAATAACTTACAAATAAATACAGCTATATTGGTTAAAACCTTGACATTGCACAGTAATAGCATACCCTTTATTTCTATAGTATTTGGATTAGTATAATAATATCTAGGTATATATTTTTGTCATAAATCAGTGACAGTGCTATCTGTGCAGAGGTAGAAGTAGTAAAATTCATCGCAAATTCCACCTCTGGACAGAGTGCACGTCCTTTGGGGAGTACCATTCCATCTTCCTACATCTATCGGTAGTTTACAATTTGACGTTCTGATTTTTGATATTTGTGTTCGTCCAAAATCAGACATTTTAGTTAAATAACCCAGAATGTATAGATGTAAGCATTTGTATTATACGCAATATTAGTTTGAGGACATAACATATAATCTTTAAAAAAATAATATGCAATGTTCAAGATATTATTGAATCTGGGACTAATATAACATATTATATGTTTTGTTAGTCCCGGGTTGAATTTACATGAATATTATAGTACTTGGAGCAATTTGTACTAGCAACTAATTTAAACACTACACCAAGGAATTTGTTTAGTCCTAGCAGGGCTTTGTATTTAAATTTAAAAGATTTATAGTCACTTAGACATTCATTTTAATTACGCTTTGGACTCTTTTTCATGACCATGCAATCAGGAAAAAATCTACACCAATTTCTTGTAAATTTAGTCTCTGCATTTTAATATTTTTTTCTCTCTCTTCTACAATAATTCGAAAGAAGACACTTTCTGCTGAAAATGCTTTTCAAGTGTACAAATTCTGCTGGAGATTGTAGTCTCATTTTGATCAAATTACTATTTTATCTATTGCTNTTTGAAATAATATTTGCGTCTGTTGCAATATTCTCAAAATAATCAAACACGAACAAACAAACAAACACAAACAAACAAAAACAAGCAAACAAACATATGAATAAATAAATAAATGAAAATGATATTATCATTTTTCTTCTTCAATCTTAATGTTAATAAAAAAAAATCATTTAATATTTGTAGACACATCTTAATGCACCTGTTCTTCGTGTTTTTTATTTTTATTATTATTTTATATCATTTTATTTAATTTCTTTTTCATTTCTTTTCTTCTCTTTTAATATAACATGTTTGTAACTGCTCAATATTTTTTAAATTATTATTTTTTTTCAACCTTAATGTTAATTAAAAATTTATAATATTTGTAGAAATCTCTAAATTATACATCTGTTCTCAGAGCTAATGCTTGAAAGAAATCACCTAGGGCAATCTTCTGTAAAATTCTAATTAACACACCTGTACAACACAGGATGTTTATTCGCTCAGGCAAAACAAATACATACATTGACTACCGATGACAGCTAAAAAGATTCAAAGGCATTTTTTAAAGTTTAATTGCATTTATTCATTTTTTATCAACATATAACTGATTTGTTACATAATAACTAATGCAGCCCATACAAGTCTGATGGAGTTATCTCCCCCTTATTCAATAACGCTGATAGGGTCAATTGTCAGGGACAAACATCCAACAGACATTTATTTTGTCACAGGATATAATTGTCAGAGACAAAACATCCATCAGACATTTATTTTGTCATAGGATATAAATGTCAGAGACAAAACATCCAACAGACATTTATTTTGTCACAGGATAAAAGCTACAGAGACAAAACATCCAACAGACATTTATTTTGTCACAGGATAAAATTGTCAGAGACAAAAACACCCAACTAGACAGACATTTATTTTGTCACAGGATAAAATTGTCAGAGACAAAAACACCCAACTAGACAGACATTTATTTTGTCACAGGATAAAATCATCAGAGACAAAACATCCAACAAACATTTATTTTGTCATATGATAAAATTGTCAGAGAAAAAATATCCAACAGACATTTATTTTGTCATATGATAAATAACCAGAGACAAAACACCCAACAGACATTCATTTTGTCATAGGATACAATTGTCAGAGACAAAACATCCTACAGACATTTATTTTGTCACAGGATATAATTGTCAGAGACAAAACATCCACCAGACATTTATTATGTCATAGGATAAAATAGTCAGAGACAAAACACCCAACCTGACAGACATTTATTTTGTCACATGACAAAATCTTCAGAGACAAAACATCCAACAGACATTTATTTTGTCATATGATATAATTGTCAGAGACAAAACATGGAACAGACATTTATTTTGTCACAGGATAAAATTGTCAGAGACAAAACACCCAACTTGACAGACATTCATTTTGTCACATGACAAAATCTTCAGAGAAAAAACATCCAACCTGACATTTATTTTGTCATAGGATAAAATTGTCAGAGACAAAACATCCAACAGACATTTATTTTGTCATAGGGTATAATTGTCAGAGACAAAGCATGCATGCACGTGCACCAACTTGACAGACATTTATTTTGTCACAGGATAGAATCTTCAGGGACAAAACATCCAACAGACATTTATTTTGTCATAGGATAAAATTGTCAGAGACAAAACACCCAACCTGACAGACATTTATTTTGTCACATGACAAAATCTTCAGAGACAAAACAACCAACAGACATTTATTTTGTCATATGATATAATTGTCAGAGACAAAACATGGAACAGACATTTATTTTGTTACAGGATAAAATTGTCAGAGACAAAACACCCAACTTGACAGACATTCATTTTGTCACAGGATAAAATCTTCAGAGACAAAACATCCAACAGACATTTATTTTGTCATATGATAAAATTGTCAGAGACAAAACATCCAACAGACATTTATTTTGTCATGTGATAAAATAGCTAGAGACAAAACATCCAACAGACATTTATTTTGTCATAGGATATAATTGTCAGAGACAAAACATCCAACAGACATTTATTTTGTCATAGGATATAATTGTCAGGGACAAAACACCCAACAGACATTTATATTGTCACAGGATATAATTGTCAGAGACAAAACATCTAACAAACATTTATTTTGTCATAGGATAAAATAGTCAGAGACAAAACACCCAACTTGACAGACATTTATTTTGTCATAGGATAAATATGTCAGAGACAAAACATCAAACAGACATTTATTTTGTCACAGGATAAAATTGTCAGAGACAAAACACCCAACCTGACAGACATTTATTTTGTCACATGACAAAATGTTCAGAGACAAAACATCCAACCTGACATTTATTTTGTCATAGGATAAAATTGTCAGAGACAAAACATCCAACAGACATTTATTTTGTCATAGGATATAATTGTCAGAGACAAAACATCCAACAGACATTTATTTTGTCACAGGATATAATTGTCAGAGACAAAACATCCAACAGACATTTATTTTGTCACAGGATAAAATTGTCAGAGACAAAACATTCAACAGACATTTATTTTGGCATCTCTAGGATAAAACTGTCAGAGACAAAACATCCAACAGACATTTATTTTATCATAGGATAAAATTGTCATTTATTTTTAATTACATAATATTAAATTACCTTTATTGTGCCGCAGGGTTAAATTGTCAGAGACAAGATACCCAAAACATCAACAGACATTTATTTTGACATAAGGAGGACGGAACATCCAACAGACATTTATTTTATCAAAGGATATTATTGTGAGGGACGAAACATTCAGCGTGAATTTATTTTGTCAAACGGTAGTACGTAGGTATAGGGACGAAACATCCGACAGACATTTATTTTGTCAAATTGTATTTGTAAAGGACGCATTAAGAGTTCATATATTTTGTCAAAGGATAACATATTTGGGGATTAGACATCCAACAGACTTTTAACTTGATTTATTATAGCATAACGTTGTAATGGACGAAACATACAACAGACATTTAGTTTTGTCAAAGGGTTTTATCGTGAGGGACGCAACATCAAACATTAATGGCAGTGGCTATTCAACCGGACCCGGTCGAATAGCCCACAGGCTATTCGACAGGACCTGTCTAATAGCCCACAGGCTATTCGACCGGACCTTTCTAATTAGCAGATAATATACCTTAGACACAGGTAGATATATATAAAATGAATTAATGCTAATTAATACCCAGATTTCAGATGTGCAACAAGAGGTCATATAACAATACATAATATGACAGAGTGAATAAGTAGACGAGATATAGCACATTAATACAGTATACAATTAGAATAACTTATTTAACTTACAAATAAATACAGCTATATTGGTTAAAACCTTGACATTGCACAGTAATAGCATACCCTTTATTTCTATAGTATTTGGATTAGTATAATAATATCTAGGTATATATTTTTGTCATAAATCAGTGACAGTGCTATCTGTGCAGAGGTAGAAGTAGTAAAATTCATCGCAAATTCCACCTCTGGACAGAGTGCACGTCCTTTCATTTTGGGGAGTACCATTCCATCTTCCTACTTCTATCGGTAGTTTACAATTTGACGTTCTGATTTTTGATATTTGTGTTCGTCCAAAATCAGACATTTTAGTTAAATAACCCAGAATGTATAGATGTAAGCATTTGTATTATACGCAATATTAGTTTGAGGACATAACATATAATCTTTAAAAAAATAATATGCAATGTTCAAGATATTATTGAATCTGGGACTAATATAACATATAACAGTGGATTCCTCTTAATTGCATACCTTATTTGTCAGGAAAAAATATGCAATTAACAGGAATATTCTATTAAGAGGAGTTTTCAATCTTACTGTAAAAACATGTCAATTAACCTTAAAAGAGTCAAATGATGAGTTAATTATTAAACAAACACAGAGATTACAGTCTGTTTATACAAAATTATTAATTGATGTGACATTTCATATAAGATATCTCATTTTAATTAGTATTTTCAGAATAATTTGCTAAAAATATATACTTTTAATGTTAAATTTCACAAAACATGTCTTGATTTGAAAATGAAACTATTCAATTAACAGGAATTTTTTAACTATTCAATATGCAATTAAAAGGAATAAATAACATAGAAGCATATAGTAAATGGTTTTGTGCAGCAAAATTGTATGCAATTAAGAGAAATATTCTATTAAGAGGTATGCAGTTAAATGGAGTTGACTGTATATGTTTTGTTAGTCCCGGGTTGAATTTACATGAATATTATAGTACTTGGAGCAATTTGTACTAGCAACTAATTTAAACACTACACCAAGGAATTTGTTTAGTCCTAGCAGGGCTTTGTATTTAAATTTAAAAGATTTATAGTCACTTAGACATTCATTTTAATTACGCTTTGGACTCTTTTTCATGACCATGCAATCAGGAAAAAATCTACACCAATTTCTTGTAAATTTAGTCTCTGCATTTTAATATTTTTTTCTCTCTCTTCTACAATAATTCGAAAGAAGACACTTTCTGCTGAAAATGCTTTTCAAGTGTACAAATTCTGCTGGAGATTGTAGTCTCATTTTGATCAAATTACTATTTTATCTATTGCTTTTTGAAATATTGTATTATAGACATATAGTAAATTATACTCTTGGTCATAAATATGGAACATTTTTTGTTGAGAATGCCTGAGACTTTTAAGGGCTGTTTGTTTAAAAAAAAATCTTTAAATATCGCTGAAATTATCACTTAAATCATTCTTGTACACGATGGGCTTCGAAAATTGCATTTTTGGGAAAAAAAGTACACCCAATATTTTATTTAAAAAATGTCCTATTTTCACCAAAAAGTGGTTTTCAGAACTGGTTGAAGGAGTGGTCTCAAAGATCGTAGAAAAAGAAACTTTCGTCTTCACATTTAATAAATGTTTAAAGCAAAATATTATACTTTCATCCTCGCACTTTTGTGCATAATGCCTCTAAACTTCAATTTTTGTATACGAATATATACGAATTATGTATTTATAGCTTCAAAAACTAATGGAAAAATCAGCACGGAAAATTGTTCCTTTTGCAGAAATGTGAAAAAATAGAAGATAGACACAGGGATGACCAATGAGGTCGGTAATTGAATTTTTCCACCGCGAAGTGGACACAAGTTCTTTATATTTATATTTAAACACGCATGCAAGTATATTGTAATTTAATATCTGCAAGGATGATAAGCATCTTGTAATAATTTGGAAATATATCACGAAGCGTGAGATTTTGTCACTTCGAGACATTAAAACAACAGAAATATAATAATGATGGCCACAAAAATTGTTCTGTGAGTACAATAAATGTTAAACTTTAGGAAAATATTAAATTTGTGTAATTCTGTGCATTACTTTTAAAGCCTTTGGTTCCAAATTGTGGTGCATTTTTACCGATAAAAACTTTTGATTACAAATTTCAATAGTGTGTATTGAAGAAAACACTTGCTGTAATGTAACGAAATTTACTCTACGGATGTAAAAATCATTTAGCTTTCAGGAAAGCATAATCTTATAAAAATCCATATACAGCTTCTTTAAAAGCAGATAGCTCAAAAGTGAATGCATATCAAACGCCTCGCTAAAGATTTTAAATTGCAACATGGATTGTGTACTAGTTTCCTATCCTTCTAAATATACGTCCTTGATGACAACGACCAAAAATCTTTTAAGATACGAAAAATTACATTTGAAACTCAACGAACTACTCAAATTTAATTAAAATTACGAAAAATAAGATCCATGTATTTTGATTTGTATCATTTCAAATCCTTATGGGAACTTAACGAATGTCCCATTTTTTCTTGATTTGAAAAGGTAAATCTCCAATATAAACAGGTCCGGTTGAATAGCCCACAGACTATTCAACCGGGTCCGGTTGAATAGCCACTGCCAACATGAAGAGCTCAAAGCCCTAACTACGGTATGCGCCGCCGTTAGCCTGCATGTCTTGGCCCCGAGAGACCAAGACACATTCTACACGTTGAATGGTGCAGTTGCCCAGTTCTCATCATCGTACCGGAGTACATCCGACATACATTTATTTTGTCAAATTGATTTATCGTGAGGGACGCAACATTGAGCATTCATTTATTTTGTCATAGTACTAGTAGGATATTTTATTCAGGAACGAATCATTCAACAGACATTTATTTTGTCATACTAGTAGGATATTTTATTCAGGAACGAATCATTCAACAGACATTTATTTTGTCATACTAGTAGGATANTTCATGTACATCACTTGTCTTCTTCAAATGTTTAACTGAAGACTCAATTGTTTCTACTTTAACTTTCATTTGTTTAAAGCTGGCCATTAGATTGTTCATAGTGTTACCGAGCTCATCTATTTTATTAACATTCTCTTCAATTGTACATAACCTGGCATCTATTCTCACCATTAAGCTATATAATGATTCATTAGATATGTTCTCCTTTCCATCCTCATTTGTAGCCTCTTCATTCATTTCCGACGTGTTAGTATTTATTACACCCACTCGTGTAGACCCTCAATAAATGTAGTGAGTAGTAATCAGTCGAATACACCTCTAAGAGGACTTTCGATAACCTCGGGTTTTAACCCTGTCAGAAAGTTTGTTTACAAAATAATAAGTTGTCAAATCCTTTAAAAGTTTAAGTATATGAACGAAAACGAAATAAACATGCTGCAAGTAGATCTGGTTCCAAAATATCGAAATGCATCATTCATTTACTGCATTGAGGTATATTAATATATTCTAATGACTTATCTTAGCAGCGTAGAAAAAGCGCACCTCCGTGGTACATTCGTAACCTCCCTCCATTCCCATCAAACAAACATATTTTGTCATAGGATAATATTACACATTGGGAAATATCCAACAGAACTTTATTTTGTTTTTGCGTGACAGGGACGAAATATCCTAAACATTTATTTTGTCATAAAATCACACCAACAAACATTTATTTTGACATATGATAACATCGTTAGGGACTAAACATCCAGCATGCATTCATTTTGTCATATGTAACATCGCGAGGAACAAAACATCCAACAGACATTTATTTTGTTGTAGGGTAACGTCGTGTAGACGAAACATCCAACATTCATTTATTTTGTCAAAGAATATTGTCGTGAGGGGATAAACATTCAACATGATTTTTTTTGCCGTAGGATAATATCGTAACATCCAACAAACATTTAGTTTGTCATAGCATAACATCGTGAAACACGAAACATTCAACGGACATAACTGTCAAACGGTATTATCGTGAGGGACGCAATCGTGATATTCGACAGACAATTATTTTGTCAAAAGGTTTATCGTGAGGGACGCAACATCAAACCAGAGACATTTAATTGTGTTTATATGTCTCTGATCAAACATACATTTATTTTGTCATATGATAATATCACTAGGGACGAAACACCCAACATACATTTAATTTGTCATAGAATAATATCTTGATGGACTAAACATCCAACAGACATTTATTTTGTCATATGAAAGATCGAGAGGGACGAAACATCAAATAAACATTTTTTTGTCATATGATAATATCATGAGGGACAAAACATCCAACATACATTTATTTTTATTATTTGCCGACATGGATGATATCGTCAAGGACGAAACATCTAACAGGCAATTATTTTGTCACAGAATAGAACCGTTAGGGACAAAGGATCCAACAGAAATAGAAAGAAGAGGGGAAACGGGGAATGTGTCAACGACCCAAAGGGGAGTAATAACAACCCAAAGCCACCATAAGCTACCGGGGTATTTTGTTTATAGAGGCGAATTAGAGTCCAAACTTACTGATGACAATACTCTTTAAATGATTCCCTTTAACGATGTGTTTGGCAAGTTGATCCACATCCCATCCAAGATAGCCGCCGCCAGAATATAAAGATAAGATAAATATGTTTATTCCAATCAAGGGCCCATGCAGGGCAAAGTCATTACAAGTATTACATTATTAAAAGTCATTAATACTGAGGAAAGTGGACTCCCAGACTGCATAAGTTCATTGTATTTGTATAATGTATTTTGTATTTGTAATCAGCCCTCAGGGGTATAATTGTGCATTTGTGAATAAAGTAGTAATAATATATTACAATATATATATAGATGGACATTTGAAGATGTTTTCCCTTGGAATTACTTTGCCAGTTTAACCAAATTTTATCAAAGTAGTTCTTTAAAAACTTTTATACCCATGTTCATATATCATCTAAGTTTGCTACTAAGGGGGACATTATTTGACGTTGAAACGAAATTAGTGCAGTGTCACAGTAAACCACAGAAGACAATGAATTGTAATCGAAATATGAACAGTTTTATGAACTGTGTTCATGGTGAACAACACTTGCCGAGTTGGGTTGATAACCGAAACTGTTTATTAGTATTTAAATGCCGAAACTGAAGGGCGGATCAAATAATTTTCTGAAAAGGCCTTACGTATGACAAAACACATTGCCAGCAGATATGACAGGACAGAGACTAAAACTGTGTATTACCATATACTACATATTGTTTTGGCATTTTTTTGCAAAGAACATGTACAGATATACAATACAGATTAGTCTCCTCGTGAGGGTTATAATCAGTAATTTTAGCTGTTCTCTATCAGATTTTACACCAAATGCTGGTATATATAGATTTCCAAATGTTCTTGATTTGATCTGCCCGGAGAGACATAAGTTGTCGAAATGCGCACATGCAGAAACTAAATCAACAATAATTTCTGTTTAACTATTTTGATATTTATTCAAATGTATAATCAATAATTATTTCAGTATTGAAAACAAGGCAATTTTAGTAATTTTTCACAAACTGACATGGTAATTGAATAGTCAAACATTTTCTATTTTAATTTGGTAATCCATAAATATTTTACTAAAAATATAATTATTGTTTGCAGTATTCTCGGCAAAGCATGTTCTTTTCTCTGTTTATACTTCTAAACGGTATGTGCATAATCAGACACATGTTTCTGGTGTAGTGAAATAGCTTACAATGAATTTGAACAAGGGAGGCTAGTAATGTATTCGAAACTACGAACACCACTTTGAAAATAATAAGTTTGAAATAACAAGAAAACGAATTTGATAATCCTCTCTTCGGTTATAATATTTCAATACACTGCTAGCAATATGACAAAATAAATAAAATTTGATCTGATGTCTCTTAAGTTATTAGAAAATTGGTGTTTCCTTTAGATTTAAACTAAAAAATCCTTAATTTCCATGTTTTCGTTGAAAGTGTTTGATGTTATATTGCACCCATATAGTTAAGTTTTTTTTTTATCATTTGAAACACTGACAGATTTAGACTATCGAAGGAGCAAGGGGTGTGATAATTAAAAAATAATAAAGTCCATAAACATGGTAAAAACGGGAACACAGAAACACAAAGACGAAAATAGACAAACTGTAAGCAAAGCTTAGCTCAAAAACCCATCATCTCAGCCCAGATACAATGTATCTCGTCAAAGTACCTTTTTTTACTTTCGAAATACTCAATTTCTTGCCAAAAACCCCAACTTTCGAGATCGAGATTTTGATTATCGATCGTTATAGCCCTTTTCAAAAAGTGTTGTTTTCTTTTCCTGGATTTGAATTTTCCCATCAAATGGAGCAAACACTCTTAGCTTCCGGTTATCACTCGTACGGTTGGCTAACAATACACAACTTAAACCCTAAATACATTTTAATTATAACAAAAGTTAGTGCAATGACACAGTAAAACACAGTAAACAATAACATGCCATAATCTAAATATAAATTATTATTATTATAATTTTGTGACTGTGTTCAGGATGAACAATACTTGCCCTGTTAGGTTGATAACCGGAACTGTTTATTTGTATTTAAATGCCGAAACACAAGGGCGGACCAAATGATTTTTTGAAAAGGCCTATATCGCTTAAAGTCTCGGTTGTTGCAAAGCCCGGATCAAGCGTGATTTGAAGCTCTTGCCCTGAAAAAAAAATTAAAGGCTGTTTTTTTTTGTCGCCTGCACCTAGTGCAGGATCGGCACATTGGGAACACTGTCCGTCGTCTTGTGTCCGTTTGGCCGTCCGTCTGTATGGCTCCAAAATTTTTAACATTATCTGCATCGCCTCCTTAACCCCTTGGAACTTTTCAAAAAAACTTGAAGAAGTGCTTCAGTATATATTGTCAATGTGCATCATGTATTTTGTTTTTCTTTAATTTTGTTTTCAGATGTTCAAGCTACAATGGACTGAAACATTTTATCTTATTGGGAGTCTTATGCCTCCATTATCCGCAACTCCTCCTAAACTGCTTGGCACTTTCCAATAAACTTGCAGGAATTCTTCAGTATATATTGTAGATGTGCACCATGCATTTTGTTTTTCTTCAATTTTGTTTTTTTCTTCTTCAGATATTCAATCTATAACTGGACTTTGCCATTTTAGCTTATTGTAGTCTTAGGGTATGCCTCCATTATCTGCAACTCCTCCGAAACCGCATGCCGATGATACTTTCTAACTAAATTTTCAGAAATGCTTTAGTATATATTGTAGATGTGCACTATGTATTTTGTTTTTCTTTAATTTTGTTTTTTTTTACATCTATAGTTGGACTTTGTCATTTAAGCTTATAGTAGTCTTAGGGTATGCCTTCATTATTCGCAACTCCTCCTAAACTGCTTAATTGGTGCTTTCCAACCAAACTTGCAGGGATTCTTCAGTATATATTGTAGATTTGCACCACGCCTTTTGTTTTTGTTTTGTTTTGTTTTTTTTTATAGATTTTTTAGCTATAATTGGACTTTGTCGTTTTTGCTTACTGGAGTCTTGGGGTTTGCTTCCATTATCCGTATCTCTTCCTAGACCATGCACTGGGTACTTTCTAACCAAACTTGCAGGAATACTTCCATATATATTGCAAATGTGCACCATGCGTTTTGTTTTCTTTAATTTTCATTTTTTAAGGTTTTCTAGCTATGTTTGGACTTTATCATTTTAGCTTATTGAAGTCTTTGGGGGTATGCCTCCTCTATCTACAACTCCTTCAAACTGCTTTGCACTTTTCAATCAAACTTGCAGGAAGGCTTCGATATACATGTTAGATGTTCGCAATATATTGGGTTCTGCTTTATTAATATTTTTCATGCTTTTATTGGATTTTGTCATTCTGTAAAAAAACATGAATTCTTTAATATATATAGTGCTAACGACACATGTGTTCTATGGAACATCCATCAATTTTTTAGTCACGAGTCATCCATGCACTAATGTAATTTGTGGGATTTGGGGTTTGATTTCATTAAGAAAATCAAATTTGTTAAAATTTCGGACAACATTGTTTAATTTTTTACTGCATCTTAATTTCAATGTGAAGCCGAAATTTGAAAAGGGTGACTTACTAAAGCTTATATTTGAATTGTTCTAATAACATTTCAATCTTGCTATTTGTCTATCTATTTATAATAATGTGCGTTTCGCCACTAATATAGACGTCAGTCCTAAAAATTCAGTCAAAATTTACAAGTGACGTCATCGTGAAACTGACCAACCTCGAAACATTTTGCTGACCCCGACAAGGAGGTATAATAGTTGTGGATATTACGATCTAAGAACCACGTTATGGACCACGCTTTGATTGGCTAATTTGTAGGTCATTTTTGTTATCTATCACACGATTGGTTCATTAATGGGATTGGACGTATTAATAAGGAAGAGAGTATCCGAATTTTACTTTCTGTTTTGTTTTTCAGCCGCAAACATCTCT
>MJUU01056280.1:12662-23854 GCA_002080025.1 Modiolus philippinarum
CACACATAGGGGGAGGGTTTGGATCCAAGAAAACGAGTTTAACCCCACCGCAATTTTTGCGCCTGTCCCAAGTCAGGAATATGTTGGTCATTGGTTTGTCCTTGTCTTCTTATACAATTTTAGTTTCTTGATATTTGGGTTATTGGATGTGGTTTGTTTCCATTGATTTATTCACTTTTTTTACTTTTCGGGGCTTACTATATGGTGTGAGGTTCCTCACTGTGTTAAAGACCATATGGTGACCCCTAGATTTTTTGTTTTGGGTCGTTTTAACCTGGATATGGGATGTTGTCTCCTTGATATTTACCCCATTTCCTTTCTTTTTCATACAAATTTGTTAATTTGTTACGAGAAAAAAACCAATGAACTATGACGCCATAATCATTATATCCCTTTAATACATTAACATCCATGTGGTCAGTCACATCAATGAAGACAAGAGAAGTGGGTAAGGAACAAATATTTTGTCACGGCAACACATGATACACGAGATAATTGATGCATGATTGAAATAATTTTAGTAAAACAAGAATACAGGGGTCATCAATTTAATGGTAGTTATGCTTTAGTTTAGTGGCGTTCTTGTTCATTTTTGTTTATTTGTTATGTCTTCGTCATACTGTCTCAATTCGTGTTGCTGTGAATTGCCGTGGTTTTGGATTTATGATTTTAGAATTTCCCCTTTTTTCGTTCTTGCTTCGGTATTCGTTTGCAGATGTATTAAAGAAATAGAAATGTTATTTTCCATCAATATGAGTTATACAAGCATACAAGGGTCTTCAATTTAAATAAAAAGAAAATTTATTTCCCATCACACCGGAAAATATCAAGGAAGAGTCTCGGTTTGTTAACACTTCTACATTATCAAGTAAGCTAGTTGACGCTACACGATAGAGATCTGTACATGAGCATATATATGAAAAATGATAAAAAAAAATTTGAGATGATAACTTGTTTCAACTGTCTTCATTTTCTATTTTTCGGGCTTAAGTTGTTTAAATGCCTGACAATTAAAGAATACAGCTAAACTAAATATCGCGTATACTGTAATTTTAGTTTCTGCAGATTAACATTTCGAAAATCTCTGTATCCCCAGTACATAGAAAATCATAACATTTCGAAGACCGTAAACCAAAACATGTGTAAATGCCGACAAAGAGCAAATATTTGATAGGATCTAAATGAAAAGTCCATTTACTCGAAATGTTATTAAAAAAATTGTGTAAATTGTGTGGAATATACCAAGCATCGAAAAGATGTTGTACTTCTCTATTTTTTCAAAAGACATTCAACATTTGCATGAGTAAAATCCATTAATGGATCAGACGGTTATATGCATCTGATTTGTTAGCTTCATTGGTATTTTCAGATGCAGAAACGAATACGAGTAAAGAGACTTCAGTTGAAAAGAATGCAGTGAAAGCAAATAATTGCCATCAGTTAAGTTTTATCAGAACTAAAATCAAAGAGAAACTATTCATAATGCAGACCCAAAAGTACAATTATAGGTTAATGTAATCTAAATCTCCAAATACAAAGCTTATTTACTCAATTTAGGAGAATTTTGGCAAACATTAATAGCTGACATCATGTTATCATACAATTTGCCCATCCTAAAATTACACTTGAATAATAAGTTATTTCCTATTTTTCCCCTCTTTTGTTTGATTAAATTCCCTTCTTTAGATCCCATTAAAACAATTTGGTTTATTTGCAGTCAATTAAACAAGATCCGTCGACGAAAGTACTTTATGATAAATCTTTTCTTGATTCGTCGTTCAGTATTTTGTTATTTGTACCATAACAAAAATTTTTATGTTTTGGTTTTGTTCGTTTTAAACTGGATATGGGATGTTGTCTCCTTGACATTTACCACATTTCCTTTCTTTTTCATATCAACAATTGACATATACAGTGATTTTTTTGAATAGAGCAAAAACACTGTTCCAAAAGCTGCTTAGTCAGGGATTTGTTCAGCATTTGTTACTTTCATCCCTTCAGAAATTCTATTTCCGCCACCATGACATCATTGACAGATATGACGTGTCTGTGTCCCAAATGAAAACGGACATTTTCAGCTAGATTTCACGTCTTCATGATTTTGACATAACCGGATTTGACTCAACCCTGGATTGACTCATTGATAGTGTGATGGGTGCCGCTAGCGGAGCAGGACATGCTTACACTTCTAAAGCACCTGATGTCACTCCTGGTTTTCATGGGAGTTCACACTATGAGTGCCTTAGTTCTTAATGTTATCTTTTTAGTTCCATGCATTGTAGCTGTCTCACGTCCTTGTTTTGTCCTTTTTTTCTCTGTTGTCCTTTTTGCCATGTCTTTGGACTTCGATTTCTGTGGTCATCGCTTCCCTTGTTCTTTCTGTGTTCTACTGCCGTTGTTTTTTACTGCCGTTGTTTTTTTAAATCACAAAAATAGACTTTCATTCATTTCTGCCAATCCTAAATTACTTTGAAAGGGACAGTGGAGTTAAAGCAATGTAAATGTCAAATATGTTCACAACTTTTTGAACGAAGCTTCGCTACTATAATATACAATTTGGTCATTCCATTTATCATCATATACATTTTGAAAATTTCTTTTACCAACGTACACTCATATCTCTTATATCTGTATAAATGTTATTTTCTCCTACTTATAGTTTTGTTCAGTAATTTGTCTAGAAAGAGCAACGCTTAAAGAGACATTTTAAATTTCTTTTTTATTTTCATCTGTTATTACACGTTTTCGCTTAATGGACTTCCAAAAGTTTTGGTTTGATCTGCATTGATGAGACATAAGTTGTCGAAATGTGCATATGCAGAATAAAAATTAACAGTAACTTCGGTACTTCAGGAATTTTACAATATCCTTAGAATTTCACCTGACGAGGGTAGGCAGATTAACTTCCGTTTAAAAACATGCAATTCTGACTGAATGACCTATTCAATATCTAATAATTACTTTTGAAATTAATTTATTAAAACGGAGAGATACAAGAAACAAATACAATGATCGAAAATCACAAGCATGTAAGTCACAATCCACAAGGGATCTGCACAAGAAAAACACAAATAAAAGAAATACAAACGAGAGGAGAAGAACGAAACGATTCGGGAGATTTTATGTATTGTGATTTCAACCACTGATACTAGCGGTCACATCTCGTTAATTTATTATTCCAAGTTTCCATGCAGTACCTTGCGTTTGTAAAAACTCTTTGGCATTTTTTTTCATATTGGACAAACCCGCAGCAAAGATACATGGATACCGGTGCTAGGGACCGTCTTGAACTTACCTTGAGATAAGAGCACAGCTCTTTCTTGAAGACCTCATGGTGACTTCAAGACGAAGAACAACAATAACAGCATTGCTCAATTGCTTGGTTTTACCTTGTGTTTTATGACTTTGACTCCATGTTTATTTGTAAATAAAATTCGATTTCAGTGGAGACCGAAAGTATCTGTGAGAGACCTGTATACCTGTTAACTCTTCAGGTCCATTGGATCCAAAAGCCAATTTAACGGATTCATGCAGAATATCCTGTCGATATCCCCTACTGCGTAAAGAATATATGGAAAATAATAATCACATTCACTTTAACATACTCACTACATTCGAATTAACAGAAAAAAAATTATTTGGAGACACTTTTACTTTAATAATATGAAAAAATGCATACTTTACTGTCTTTGTTTATTTGTTTACTCACAGTTAGGAATAGGAGCCCAAAATAGGGGCTAATATATCTTTTTGGAGCCTTATGACTAATATTTTATGTTTTAATACCATAAAAATTCGGTAATTTTTCACCAATAGAATAAAAAAGATAACAGGAAACACCTACGATGTTTACATTATTTTTTTGCAATTGTAAAAAGTCGGTTTAGAAGATGTGATTCATTTTTAAATTCATGCAATACTTATTTTGTCACCAACTGAGAAGTATTATTGAAAGCATTTAGACACTCAATAAACTTAAACCAAATTGTTGTCAGCAGATGAATTAATCTTTAATTTTAAAAAAATGCGTTCTTTTATTTCTTAAATGTTTATATAAAAAGTGTTGTTGGTATGATACGATGTAGGAATTCATGTTAAAAAAAGAATTGTGAATCATTACAACACTTTCTTTCAATAAAAAAATGGTCCGAATATTTTTCTCGCTATTAAGTATTTCCTCCTATGCTAGAATTTTTAGATGAATGCACAGAAGCACTTACTGCCATGATGATAAATGTATATGATAGATAAGTTGAAGAAAAGCTTTTGTAAAACTTTTGTGGCAGAAAGGTGTGAAAGTTAAAATTATTCGCATTTGTCTTTATAAAGAAGTCTCTGGTTACTATTGGCATTCCTTAGTTAACTCAAACAAGTTGAAAAGACTGAGGCTTCATTCCGTATATTGCATTCGGTGGATATCGTTTGTAGTGGATTTGAGTACATGTACTTTTTTCGGTTATATGGAATTATGGCTTTCTACATTATTCAACTCTGATGCTGCTGGTGATGTTACTACTTGAAACAGTCTAGAAACTAAAAAAAATAACGTTTATTTTGCAATTATTTTTGTATGCATGATAAGGTTGAAGTGTTTCACCAAAGTGTTTTACTCTTGTATAATTTCATAAAAGTATTAAAAAACCTTTGCTCAGTTTACAAATCAAATCAATTAAGGCTTTGATGTCCTTTTATTTCCATTTGATATTAAAGTAGAATTTATTGAGATAAAAAAATCGCGCATTGTATACTTCAGCTTCGTACCTAGATCTTTTATTATATATTGACGAAGATGGACGTTTGAAATCTATGCTTTATGACAAGCGTGATGATTTTAATTTCCCAATTGTCAACTTTCCCTTTCTTAGCAGCAGTATACCTACCTCTCCAGCCTATGGTGTGTACATTTAACAGTTGATTCGTTACTGTCGAGCATGTAGTTTGTACAGTGATTTTTTGAACAGAGCAAAAACACTGTCCCAAAAGCTCCTTAATAAGGGATTTGTTCAACCTTTGTTAATTTCATCCCTCAAGAAATTCTATGGCAGTCACCATAGCATCATTGAAAGATATGACGTGTCAGTATCCCAAATGAAAGTGGACATTTTCAGCTAGATTCACGTCTTCTTGGATTTTACTACCGACTTTGACATTTTCCCGGATTGAATCACACACAGTGTGACGGGTGCTGTTAACAGAGCAGGACATGCTTACCCTTCAGGAGCACCTGATGTCACTCTCAGTTTCACTTGATTTCACACTGTGAGTGCCTTTGTTCTGAATGTTGTTATTTCTGTTCCTGTGCTTTGTATCTGTCTAACGTTATTGTTTTTGTGTCTAACGTCATTGTTTTCTGTGTTCTCGTTTTTGCCCTCTCTTTGGACTTCGATTTTTGTGAATTTCACCCCTTTTTTCCTTCGGTATTCTACTGCAGTTGTTTGGTATCAGATTCCGCATCATGTCAACTTCTTATAATATCTTTCCAGAATGGATTACCCAATCTATTAATGATATCAACAATCTTTTCTCTTTCCCGTTTGTAATCCATAATCTTTCAACGTTAAAACAAATACCTGTAGAATCTTTTCAACCCGACTAATTTTTTAAATAACAGGAAAACGACTCCACACATACCATTCTTAAACTTCCATAATCATCAACCAATGTATTTCTTTTTATCAAAATATACTTTTTTTTTTATTCAGAAGAGATGTAGTTTCGGTAATGCTGATGTCTTAACAACAGTTACTGTATTACCTGAAAGAATGAGCTTTTTGTACTGTCAACTCTTCATGCATTTGGAACTCTTCGATTTTCTTTTGAACATTCAAATCACCAGAAACCACTAGATCTACATCTTTTTTTTCCTCTGACGAAAATGGTCATTTCAGTACTAAAATTTTTGACTACATGTAAAAGAGGCAATTTCAATTTCAAAATTATCGATGACAGTAATATTCCAGTTGATTCGTTACGCCAGACCTAGCACAAATTATACAGACTTTCTCTTAGACAAGTTATCTTCACGATCGACTTATTAATCAAGGCTTAAAACAATTCCATCTGATACGATCATTAGAAAAGTTCTTCAATAGACATTAGTCCCTTATGGAAAAATGGAAGTTTCGGTTCGAACTGTGATTAAAGACTCATTGCAGATCTTTTTCTGTTCTGTAACGAACGGGACTTCATGAAAAAACTACAAAATGGAACTGTACAAAACAGTGAGAAACTTATTTCTATTTTCAATGATAATAGCAGGTATATTGACGATATCCTTACTATACTATAGACAATCCCTAGTTTTAAGATTATGTCCACATCATTTAGCCAAAACAAATGAAACTTAATAAAGCAAACAATGATTCTAAATTCTGCCCTTTTCTGGATCTAAGTATCATCATTGACTCTGATAAAATAGAAACTGAAATTTATGATAAAAGGGGGGATTTTGATTTGACTATTACTAATTTCCCCTTTCTTGACGGCGACGTTCCCCTACCTCAATCCTACGGGGTGTATATATATCAACTTGTACGATTCGCTCGCGTTTGTTCTACCCTTGACGATTTTAATGAGCGTAACCATACTCTTACATCCAAACATTTACAACAAGATTACAGATTTCATAAATTATTAAATACTCATATCTAGATATGATGTCACTCGCATTTCTTATCCTCGATTTTATGGAAATGTTGTTTAAAATGTCAGAAACTGATAAAAATCCAGAAAAACTGGGACGTAACTTACATTCTTCATGTAATAGTGGATATCGACGGGATATTCTATACAAATCCGTTAAATTGGCTTTGGATTCCAGTGACCTGAATACTTTACACATATACTGGCCTCTCACTGATACCCCCGATCTCTATTGAAATATATGACGACTCTGTACCAAACCCTTCGGGGATTTTTGAGTTTGATATATCTTCCATAGTGCGACAGTGTTTTACCAGTAGACTAGGTTCCTTTAGCTAGCCGACAGTTTAGAGGCGAGCACCCTTTGACTCATCCTTCTAAATTACGTTTTGTCGTATGCTTTTCTTTTCCAGTATAGTGGTCATAGAGTTAGTAGTCTACCTGTATTGGGTTTTATTCGCGGTTTTTATACTATATGGAAACGGGATATAGAAAGGGTAGGTTTGGGTACCCATAAACCGTTTTAACCCTACCAGTGGCTTTTGCTAGTCCGCCTATCCCGAGTTCCTATCGTTGTTTGTCTCCTTTCGTCATCATTTTTAATTTGGTGGAAATTGCTTGTGAATTGTGGCATGTGATTGTAGTTTTCGGCCATTGTGGGTGGTTACTGTTATCCTGTTTTTGTAATCATAGTTACTTAATACTTGGATTGCTATTTCTTTTAACTATCTACAACCTTTCAGTACCAATTGCTTTTGAATTTCTGCCAGACAATGTCACAATGGAGGGAAGGTATGGCGCGCCATAAAAATGGTTTGACCCAGAATTTCTTTTGAAATGTCTATTTTAAGTCAGGACCATTGCGGTCGACAATTGTTCCTGTGGTTTCCTGCTTGCTTGATTTTATGCCTCTTGGACTTTGGCTCTTTACAACTTTGTTCAGTAATTTTTGTACCCACTTTTCATACATTGTTTATATAAGAATAAAGAATATTAAATGGATATTTCTTGTTTACTATCCATACTGCTTTGGTCTTTGCGTCATTACCTAACAATTCATGGAAAACAAAACAATCACAGATTCCTGTAAAGATTTCTCATTTCCGTCCATCATTTGAAAGGCATTCTCAAAAATATTTGCTTAATTAATGCTTTATTTTCAGTAAGAGAATATTTTCAAGGATAATTCAATTAAAAAAATAATCAAATTAGTTGATAACGGATCACCCTGTTTCTAGAAATGGTAACAGACGGATGTGTCTTTGTGAGCTGTTTCGGGATCGAAAATGCTCAAAAAAGCGATCACTAAGTCTGAGCAGGCACCGACAGCAGTTAGAAAAAATTATATTCATTCTTGGAACTAAAATCCTGAAACATATAAATGTTTTTGTATATAACAATAAGTTCAGTATCGGGAGGAGATTGGAATAATCTTTCCGTTAAAGAAAAAAATGAAGTTCTTAGCTTCTGTTTTTCTACATAAGATAAATTTATGTTTTTTCTGCCTTGTAAAAAGACATCAGTCAAAGCTTTGACCATTCATTCAGTTCTTTTGAGACGTGAGATTTGATAAAATAGTACCATCAACCACTTACTGCTGTCTTTGCACATAACCAATAGTCAATTTTGTTAAATCTTCTTTTTGTCGGTATTTGGGTATTTTCTGGTATTTTAAGGATGACGGATTCCTTAAAACAACGGCAGTAGAATACCAAAGTCCAGAGACAAGGCAAAGGTAAAAACACCAAAAGACTAAAAACGCCACACAACCAAAAAATGCAAACTCTACAAATACAACAATAAAAACTAAAACACTAACAGTGTGAACTCTCAAAGACTGACATTAGGTGCGGATAGAAATCTAAAACGGAGTCATCTTTTAACAATTTGGAAAAAAGTTAAAATTTTATCTTCGGTCCTCGTAAAATACCCTTTCTCCCTTGAAAAACGATTGATATGTTCGAATTGCGATATTCACTATTTTGCATAATAGAACTAAGTTTTATCTGGTGCTAAGAGTTTCCAAGGTATTTTTTATGTTTTTTTTTTCTTTTCATAAAATTTAATTTGTGATGCGTGAATATTTACAAATTGATGTAGAGGAACACAGCATGCAAGCATTACTAAAGTTTCAATTACAACCCTTCGGAAGGCACCACCTGTTTTAGTTTTATATAATTTTAATTTAATGTCTGCTTGGTTGTTATTCTTAAGTGTTAATGGTATCTTCAAGCAGATAGACAGATCCATCCGTAGTATTCGTGACAGTGGTTACTCTGTCAATTTACAGACAATTTACAATCGTGATATCATACACGTTTTCCATTAATCCATATCCTAGCATTCAGTTCCAGCTGTTATAAATTAATAGTCCTATACGCTAGTATAAAAAAATTAGGTTAACGGAAAAAAATACAATTCACTCGTACATTCAAGTCATTCTTTGGTAGTATACTAATAACTACCAAAGAATACACTTTCCCAATTTCCTCATTGTTGCTTCGGTATTCGTTTACCGATGTATTTTAGTCCAGATTTTTCCAAATAAAGGGGAATGCTTAAAATTTTTGAAATACAGCAATAAAACTTGACTTCAAAAGAGTAAATAAAACGTTATAAAAGCACAATACTTGTGATATTGGTCCATATTAATACAGAAGGTGCTTCGGAGGTATAAAATCGTCCAAGTTAGTTGACACATTGAAAGCTGAATGGTTCGATCAACAGTAAGACCACATTCGGCCAATAGAATAAAGAAGTTGTCCTTGGTTTATCAGCAGGTATTGAACAAATTCTTAAAATGACATTTTTTACTAAGGGGACATATCTATAGTTTACGTGTACTACATGATGGCCAACTTAGGCGATATCAAGGCTCTTTACATATTTACTAAAATAGAATGTTTGAAAGCGATATCATGAAGCTGGCAACAGGAAAAAAAATCATCATAATAAGTTGTCAATATGAAATCAATATCATCAAGTTGTCAAAATAAAGAGATATTATCAAGTTGTCAACATGAAAGCATTGTCATCAAGTTGTTAACATGAAAGCATTGTCATCAAGTTGTCAACATAAGTTTACAGCCAACAAGTAAAAATTGGGATTACTTAAAAAATTACCGACAGAGTTATCAATAGCCAAAGTCCATGAGACAAAAAGACTAGAGGCTCACATGAGCCTGTATCGCTCACCTGGTGACTTGTTTTATTCATTGTCACCAAGAGACCATCCATTAATGGCATTATTATCCATACTATACATCAGTTCACCAGATGTTACAGTTTCTGACATACATACTTAAGTCACAAGCTTTGAAGGAAACCGCCCAAGGACTATTGTGACCAAGTTTGGTTCCCATTGGCTCTGTAGTTTCAGAGAAGATCTTTGAATGCATTTCACATAGGGTCACTATGTTACACTATGTTTCCCCTGGCGGCCATCTTGGATAAGGTATGAACATAAAAATCACAAACTTCAAAGGCGACCCGCAGTGGACTGTTGTAACCAAGTTTGGTTCCAATTGGCTCAATAGTTTCAAAGATCTTTAAATGCATTTCAGATAGGATCCTTATGTTAAACTATGATCCTTGCTGACGGCCATCTTGGATGATGCACCAACATAAAAATCACAAACTTGGAAGTGGATCACCAATGGATTATTGTGACCAAGTTTGGTTCCAATTGGCTCATTAGTTTCAGAGAAGAAGATCTTTGAAAGCATTTCAGATAGGGTCCTTATGTTAAACTATGTTCCTCGCTGGCGGCCATCTTAGATGATGTACCAATATAAAAATCACAAACTTTGAAGTGGATCACCAATGGGCTATTCTGACAAAGTTTGGTTCCAATTGGCTCATTAGTTTCAGAGAAGAAGATCTTTGAATGCATTTCACATAGGGTCCTTATGTTAAACCATGTTCTTCGCCGGCGGCCATCTTGGATGAGGTATGAACATAAAAATCACCAACTTTGAAGGGGACCACCAATGGACTATTGTGACCAAGTTTGGTTCCAATTGGCTTGGTAATTTCAGAGAAAATGTTTGAATGCATTTCACATAGGGTCCTTATGTTAAACTATTTTCTTCGCTGGCGGTCATCTTGGATGAGGTATGAACATAAAAATCACAAACTTTGAAGTGGATCACCAATGGACTATTGTGACCAAGTTAGGTTCCAATTGGCTCAGTAGTTTCAGAGAAAAAGATCTTCGAATGCCTTTCCTATAGGGTCCCTATGTTAAACTATGTTCCCCATCCTGGATGAGATGCGAACCTGCTGGACATCTGTAGACATTTTAGTCCTCGATAAGCTTAACACTTTAGCAATTCAAACTTAACCTCTATCACAAATAGTTTTTGAAATAAAAGTAAAAACGAATAAAAATCGTGAAAATTCAACAAAAAAGGGGCTATAACTCCTATATTGGTCGTCGGATTTTTTTTTCAAAATTGCAGGACATGTACATCTTATTATGCTGACCATTTTTGTAATTTAAACTTTACACCTATCTTCTATCATTTTCAATATATAAGACAAAAAGTAAC
>MJUU01056280.1:40315-72393 GCA_002080025.1 Modiolus philippinarum
AAAACAAAATCAACCAAAATAAAAAATCAAGTCAAATCAAATTTTTAAATAGCTGGTGACAATGGCAATATAAACTGAACATTCTGTGAAAGTTACATAGAATTTCACTAGATGGTCTAGGAATAGTGTTATCGTCACAAAGTGGGTACCCTTATGGCGGCAGTAAAAAATCAACAACAAAAAATTGAAGTAAAAAAATCGATACATGTAACTTGTGCACAATGGCAATATGCACTGAACATTCTGTGAAAGTTTCATTGAATTTCAGCAAGTGCTCTAGGAGGAGTTATCACGTCAAAGTGTGTAATACTAGAGCGGACGGAAAAAGAACGGATAGACGAACGGACCCCATGATCACTATATATCATTCGCTAATAAAGGGCTACGAAGCCATTGAGTAACATTCAAAATGGATGATGTTAAGGCTGCAATTTGTTTTAAATGAGACATTTAATTGTCTTCTTAGACAAAATATTTGTAATTTTTTGTGTTATCACCTAAATAAAACGAGTTAACTAAGAACGCTTATCGTTTTAGAAAGCAAGACAAGATATTAAATAAAAAATGTTGTTGCCTTGTATATCACAACATGTTTTAACTTAATACATCCTAAACTCTTCTATTTGTTTTCATGCAGTAAGTTAATACAATGTTATTTTAATTAAAAATAAAACGTTTTGAATTAATACGAGAAATGTCTTAATAAAGCAAAAACTTGTCATAAATAACACGATTTGTTGCCTTATAAAAAGACAAGGTTGTTTTATTTAACACGATTTATCACCTTATAAGGAGATAAGGTGATTTTATTTAAGAAAATTAGTGCGTTATAAGGTGTTCTTATAAGACAAGGCGAGTCCGTAGATAATACTACCGTCAAGACACTAGAAATCGCGATTAGCTATGTGTAATAAAATGACGAAAAAGTTTCATATATGCATCATATGTTTTAGGAAAACACAGAATTCTCTTTGAAGAAGAAATTTCGTAATTGGATTTTAAAATCAAGGAACACCTGTGTCTACATGAGTGGCGTCCATATATGAATAACTGTCTCACAGAATAACAGTTACAATATCACATCAATTTAGGAATAAAAGCGACCAACTATGGTGAAGATAAACCCCAAAAAAGAAGGATTATGTCTTTTATTCGGTGTCTATTGTTGTTTTTCGAAAAAAAGAGACGAGAAGTTTGTTTGCTATGACGTGGAAATGTTTTCATAATTACACAATATTGACCAAAGAATAATCTGCCAGTCGTTTCTATGGGAAATTTTAGTGATTGATGAAGTCTCCTGTTTTTCTCTAAAATAAAGGACGAATTGTTCATTTGCAATGTTCTGTTCTATCTGTATTTTTTTCCATATCTGCACAATACATTCTATATTTGCATATTTCCTAATGTTTCGATGTAGATGTATGCTCTCTGTATATTTCAATTATGGTGTACTTGTGCATAACGGAATTTCTCATATGGAAATTCATACATTCAAATTTTTGCATTTTTTGTAATTTCGAAATGAAATTCTGACCATCTGTTTAAAGTAACCACATCTCACTATTTTTTAATGCCAAGACTTGATGAGTTCCCTGTGTTTGTCTATATGTTGAAATCGTCTACTAGCTTAAGTCACTAGTGCTTTTGTCGGGCAACGGATGACAGTGATTGTAAGAGCACTTTGCCAGTTTAATTAATGTTTGTTGACAATCCCGCGCCAATGACCAGAAAAAACAAGGATGTAGCGTTATTCGACAATTAGCAAAGAATTCCGCTCAAACCGGTGCTACTATGTGGTATGAGCAAAGCTCATAGTTGAAAGCCGCATAGTGACTTCATAGCGTTGTTCCTTGCTAGTTTTTTTACCATTAATTTGTAGAGACTTTGTCTCATGTGCATTTACTCCATATCCTTTCATTCACCTCATACTTTATTGATATGAAATACAGTTTAGTGTAACTAGTAAGCCAAGAGACGCGAGTGAAAGACGCTTTGAATACACTGACCTCTTCTCAATATTCAATAAAAAATGCAAACCTTATTAAGAATTGAACACGGTGTACATTTTTCTGACTTTTGGAGTTTCATCTTGTATTTATTTTCTGCATGTAATGTGTTTGTTTATTTGTGGTTTTATTTATATATTTACCAATATTACGTGAGTATTGCAGAAAATATTTGTTCCCACTTTTCGAACGTGTGCTTTATGATAAAGCAGATTTTTTTCTGGCTTACCACCTAGAAACTTTGTTCAGAAACTCAGAATTATACATTTAATACTGATATCACATAAATATATCCAAACTTCTACATAAACGCTAAATACTGCTATTGACTGTTTTAGTTTAAGCAATAATTCATTTATCATTGTTGGTGATACAATTAAAAATAAATAGAACTAGAATAACAAACCACCTAGGGGTCGCCGTACGGTCTTCAACACAGTGAGGAACCTCAAACTATATAGCAAGCCCTAAATAGCCCCAAAAAAGTAAAAAATTGAATAAATCAATGGAAATAAACCACATCCAATAACCCGAATATCAAGAAACTAAAATGTTATAAGAAGACAAGGACAAGCCCATGACCGGTGAGGTTAAACTCGTTTTCTTGGATCCAAACCTTCCCCTATGTGTGATGAATGGCTGAAAAACAAATATACACAAAGATTCACAGTAAAAATGCTTACAACCCCGAGTTCAAGACAAACTATATATTTAATGCAGCTTTTTATGCCCCCAGATCGAGGATCGGGGGGCATATTGTTATTGTCCTGTCTGTCTGTCTGTATGTTTGTCTGTGCGTCCGAAACTTTAACCTTGGCTATAACTTTTGAACTATATAAGGTAGACTTTTGATACTTGGCAAGTGTATAGGTCTAGTCAAGAGGTACATAAATATGCAAAACAAAATTTGGTCAAAGGTCAATGGTCAAGGTCATAGAGGTCAAAAAGGGGTAAAAATCGGAATCTGGGGGCATATGTAGTGTCTTGTTATCCAAGTTTTTAAACACATACAATATGATATTAAGTTGCAAAAATTTTTGAAAAACATTGTAACTTTCTAGGTTCATCTAAAGTAGACTCAGTTATACGCCAAAACCGTTTTATATAAATTTATCAGATAAACAAATACCGAAGTTACTGTAAATTCAGTTTCTGCATACATGTATGGCCATTTCGACAACTTATGCCTCTATAATGCAAATAAAATCAAAACATTTATAAGACCATAAACTCAAAGATGCTTAAAAACTGATAGAAAACAAATTACCAAATATGATCAAAATACCGTAGTGAAGCCAAAATCGGCTAAGTTCTTTGCACGAGGGAAATACTCGTTAGTTTTCAACAAAATTTACAAAAATTCAGATATTGCAAGTTTCCAAATAAAACTGGTCTCCATAATAAGTTGATAGCATCATTTGTAGAGTAATTTTACTATCACTTAGAGTGGTTATAAACTAAATTGTAAGTTTTCACAAGATTGTTTGCATTTTTTTGGAATGACAATTTTCCACTTAAATCACGAGATGTAGTCAATTAGATCAAGTGAAATGAATTCTAACATTTAATGTAAACCTTACAACACTTCTTTGGTTGTAATTCTGCTATTATTCTGTGGAATTTCTGCCTTCCAGTATAGTACATTCCATGTATTCTTTGGTTGTAACTCTGCTATTATTCTGCGGAATTCCTGCCTTCCAGTATAGTACATTCCATGCCGTGCCTTATTTCGTCATGCATTATGTACTTCCAGACTTCTTGTCGGTGTAATTTCAAATTTTCAGAATCTGTTTGCAGCTAAGAAATACATCTACAAACTATATCGAAGCAAAATGACAGAATATAAAAAATTAGTAGATCATTAGACGTAAATGTCTAAACATTTATTTCAATTAACCCTCCATACTAATGGATAAGATACAGTTATTGTTGAAAGCTTTTTTGATACTTTCAGAGAAAGTGAATGATTTTATTGTGGATATACAGCTGAGACCTCCACTCTTGACTATATTGTGGATACAGCTGAGACCCCAGTCTAAATTAGATAAAAACACTGTTAAAATATAGGGAAAAATGCCATCGAAGAAAGGGTAAATACATAAATTGACATCATTACCGATATTTTCAAGCCTTCAATCTTATTTTAATTGAAATAACAGTATACCCTTAAACACAAGATGCCAAATGAAACGTTATGCAAACATAGACTATCAATATACGTTTACAGTCATATAGGATAAAACATACAAAGACTACGGGTAATAACAAAATAACAGAACATAATAGTCAGGAGCTGTAATCCAAGAGGCAATAACGTTATGGATTTGATGACCAGTTGAACTCTTACTGAATACTGAATTCAAACAACACAAACATACACCTTACAAAAGCCTGAAGTTCCATATAAAATAACTACTTTAATGAAATGAAATGTATACTACGTTTAAACACAGCGACCAACATGGATGACTTATAATTTCCTCAGGATAAGCATTAAAAGGTGGTTGTACGGGCCTTGTAAAATATTTAAGCCCGATATTAAAAGACCAGCGGTTGATATCGAAATCATCTTTGCACTGCGGAATTTGAGCATTGCAAATTGGACGACACTCAAAACTGCATCTTAGAATATTTCTTGTTGTAGATAGAGCTCCACTATTAAATGCATCTCAATTATCAGTGCAGTATTTGCAGCATTTGAAACTTTGTAGCCTTGCGTGCTAATGTCTTAAGACACGAAACATTTGATTCTCAAGGCATGGCTTGGAATTTTTTCCCGAGCTGGGAATTTTTTTATTGGCAATTTGTTCTCTATCAGTTTATACACATATTTTGGTTGAAGGATTTCCAAATGTTTTGATTTGATCTGCACTGAAGAGACATAAGTTGTCGAAATGCGCATATGCAGAAATCCACATTAACTTCGGTATTTGTTTATTTATTACCACCGGCTCGATGCCACTGATGGTCGGCGAACTGTTAGTCCCCGATGGTATTCTTCAATATAGTAGCCAGTGCTGCGATGCTGGCCAAAAACTCGATTTTATTTGAAAACTTGCAATATCTAAATTTAGAATTGTTTTGTAAAAACCTAAGGGGTATCTTCCTCTTGCATAGCCCTGTCCTTAGCTGATAAATGTATTAAATTTTATTTTAAGATCCTATTGGTAATTTATTCTCTATCAGTTTATGCTTACATTTCGGTTGATGGATATCCAAATGTTTTGATTTGATCTGCACTAAAGAGACATAAGTTGTCGAAATGTGCATATGCAGAAATAAAATTTACAGTAACTTATTGACATTCACACAATAATTTTGACAAAAACCTTTGAGTTGCATAAATCTTTGCTTAAGCATTAATTCTTACTCTTTTTTTAAGCTCTAAAGTGCTCTGGAAACAGACCGATGTCGTTCATATTCTGTAGTATAAGAAAAAGTGCTGGCAGTAAAACGTTAATATAGTTATCTTTAAACCTACATCATTCCATTGCAGAAACGAAGACTATATTGAATTGGACACATCTTAATAAGGTGGCAATAAAATATCCATTAGGGCTTCATCATCTCGTATTGCAAAGAAATACAACGAAACTGAATTAATTTGACCCGTCGTTTGTTATATAACAGATTTATACAACCTCGCATTCATAGAAATAGTAAGTGATATAGAACATGAAACATACGACAAAAGATATTACAACAACATAAAATGAATCCAATATTTCGATTTATAAAAACATTACCGTGATATCACGGAATTGACCACAATATTCTTCTAAGCTTAAGATTTGACAGTTCAACAACTTTTGGATCACGAGCTCTCCATTATTTTTGGTAATAATTGTATGTGCTAGCCTTTGTCTAAGCTCATTTTGGACTTTCGCTGTTTAGATTATATTTGTAATTCTAACATGACTCACCAGTATAATACTCGATAACCATATATTTCACACATGCGCAAATGGTATCGGAATATTAGTAAACGGGATGAAAAACATCAATGTTTTTAATTTTGTTTATCATGAAGAAAATAAAGGTTAAGAACATTTTGTAATTGAATCATGCCATTCTGACACGTAAATGTGTATTGTTTTGCTTTCGCTTGCATCTTTTGGAAAACGTCAGATTGTGTATTGTGACGTCATAGACAAAGACAACAATGGAGGCGGGAAATTCGCCTTCAGAGTGGAAAATTCCATTTTCTGTCATATAAGAATCGAAATAATTTATGGCAGGTATATTGTTATTGTCATTTAACCATGGGCTGGACCTTTATATTCGTAAATTTAACCCTTCGCTAACACTCTGGGTTAAATTCGAATATAAAGGCACAGCCCATGGTTAAATTTCCAATAACCATATACCTGCCATGAATTATTTCTTAATTTGATCACGATTATGTTTTATCTTTATACACCTTTCGGTGATTTTTATCTTCCGAATGTATAGAATTTTTTTGCACTGAAGATACATAAGTTGTCGAAATTGCCATCTGCAGAAAAAAAAATCTACAGTGAATTCGAATTTATTTATATAACACTTTTGCCCCGAAGGTATACATTCAGCGAAGCAGTCAAGTACTGTTGTACTGTTACGAAAAACCCATTTTAAGTAGTAACTTAAGAATATTTTAAAAGTGAGGAGTATCTCCCTAGTGTAAAGCTCTTTTCTAAACTGATTAGGACATTTCAGTAACATCGGTATTGGTTATTTGTATCCCTGCATAAAATTTAATTAATTTCAAACAGAGATTCAGTACCATCTTTAACAAAATGGGTTGAAAACTTCTACATGAGTCAAGAAAATTTTGATCAACTAAACATTTATTTCAAAAATGGGACTTTCATTCCTGTTAACCTTTGATAGCTGCAATGAGGGAGATATCCCTCATACCAGCCCATCTTAAGGGGAGATTTTACGTAACGACCCTTTTTCCAGCCCATCTTAAGGGGGAGATTTTACGTAACGACCCTTTTTCAACAAAAACTTGTATTCATAAATGAAGAAAAGAGAATATGGAATGGAAGAAATCATTTATATCAGCTGTTAGATCAATTTCTAAAATCGAAATTCTATCATGATTTTAAAATTATGCATCATATTTCATAATTTTGCCAAGAACGCAAAACAATTTAAGAAATACTGTTACAAAAACATTATTTTGTCTATGAGAGAGGTTTGGGTAGAGAAAATGCAGCAAGGGGGAGATTTTGATCTCCCTCGAGGGAGATCCATTCAAAGGGGGTTATTCTTCTGAGGAGGAAGGGGTTAATAGGTATGACCTTTAATTTTGACAAGGAATATATACCTCATTCAGTAAATAACTTTTTGTTCCATACAAAAATTTTGAACATCTTCAAAACTTGGAACGGACATATACCGCACAAAATGTCCGATGAACAAACGGTAGGTTTACGTTTTGTTCGGTTCTTATGCGTTGTATATTATGTTATTCATTCGTTACTTGTCCGTCTTGCATCCGTTCATGTACGGTAGATTAAATTGGTGAAACGGACTTTTACCAAAGAGATAACGGATAAACCGTTCGAGTTCCGGACTTACAGCGGAAACCAACCGTTTAAGCACCGAATAAAACAAATTTACAAAAATACATGTTGTGCAATGACCAAAATTAAATAAACAAAATAAGAATCGTAAAATGAAATAATAAGCACAAAACCTAAAATATAAAAAAAATAATAAAAAAGAAAAACAGCTAAAAATCACAGGAAAGAAAGAGAAAGAAGGGCCCATTCTTTTGACCTTATGGCTTCAACTGTGAGGCATTTGGACGGAAAACCAAGATGATGGTCCTGCCAGAACAAGACAAACTTTAACCGCTGAAGAGTAACAGAATTTATCTAGTTGCCCCATAGTTGGAGGTTCTTAGGCCGATAATTTTAGCCATACTCTCTGATTTTAGCTGGTCTGTTATTATTTTTATTTGGTATATTTTGTCATTTTTACCTTTTAAAATGTGGCCTATTTTTACCATTCTTATTTTGCTTAAAACAAATTTACAACGGTTGCTTATTAGGTGGTCATCCAATAATGGTGCTGTACACTTCTTTTTTTAAGTTCATTATTTATTTTAGTAATTGCAAGAGTTATGCATTGCTTTTTATTTGTATTTATATTGTAACATTATTTTGACAATGCCCAAAACATCAAAATCAAAAATTTGTCCGTTTTCTCGTCGTTTTAAAAAGTTATATTTGTTAGGCAGCATCCGCTACCAAACAGACTTATTAACCCCATACTGGTCTTGGGCATCTTCACTGGCATTTTCGCTTCGGGTCGTTGGTGGAGAGGGTTAACTGTAACCCGACAATTCCTTTCGTAGGCCATTCTCTTGCCTTTCTATTCGGTGAGATTTTGGGAAAATGAATTTAATTGGTCAAGTACTCCATAATGATTTTTGTGTATAATGAGTTGTTGAGCGGTCAAAAGACACTGGTATCGTCTTTTAAAATCGATAGTTTTACATAGTACCTATTCATTTCGTTTTTACTCGGTGCTCGTTCGGTGCGTTTTCGGTAACAATCCGTTTTATTCGGTACTCGTTCGGTATTTTACCGTTATAAATACGTTTTATTCAGTGATCGTCCGGTAAGTTTCCGGTGTCAGTTCGGTGCAAGTTCGGTTCATTCGGTGCCAAGACTGTGTATGTACGTTGTGTTCACTGTATACCTCCGGTTTTTTTGCTTTTTCATTGTTTTTCGTGAACGAACAAAAATATTTACCACCGTACAAAAATGATTTTCATCCGTTCCTCATACGTTTGTGTTATACGGTGTAGTGTAAGAGCGGCTTTAGTGAGTACCGAACCGTCTAAGACGAACGATTCAAGACAAATGCAACATCTGAAAAACAAAGAAACAAAGACATAACATTAGCACGGCACAAAAAAGAAAAAAGTAACGCACATATTCAAAAATTAACAACGCGGACCCAATAAAAAACTATATAGTATATATTTGTTTCGTTAGATAAAGCAGCCAATAATGTGGTCGTTGTTTGAAGTAAGTATTACCTCGAGGTGCTTCGGAATGAAATTACCAATTCTAGTACATTTCAAGCTACTACGTCAACAGAAAAACAAATAATTGATGATCATATGATAGCTACAGCTAAACTAAAAGCAACTTCTAATTACAAAAGCATTCCTACTATGTATTGGCTTCCTAAACTTCACAAAAATCCTTTCAAATTTCCTTTCATTTCGGCATCAAGTAAATGTACAACTACACATATTTCTGTTTTTTTAACTACTTTTTGGAGTGTTAAAAATTCGGTAGAAGTTTTGGAAAGACTTCGATCTGTTAATGAAGCATACACCTCCGTCGATATCTATGATTTTTCTAACCTATATAGGATGTACGTACATTTGTTGCAATACAATTAAATCGTTTTTCAGTGACGACAAACATGACAAATATACCAATTGGACTTGTCAGGGCATGATAAAAGCATTAAATTTTCTTCTTGATAATATTTTTGTTCGTTTCGGTGATACAGTCTATCGGCAAAAAAATAGCTACTAGTATTCCTATGGGTACCAACTGTGCATCTCTCATAGTAGATTTATTTCTTTATTGCTACGAGTCACAATTCATGGTAAAAATTCAAAAAGACCCTTCTAAACAGCATTTAGTGGATAAATTTAACAATACATTTAGATATTTGGACGATATTTGGCTTTAAATAATCCTGATTTTCTAAATTTACAGATGAAATTTATCCTGCAGAACTTACTTTAAATAAATCCAATAGCAGCCGTGATCATACTCCTTTTCTTGATCTTGATATATCAATAAATCAAGGAAAGGTAAACAGTAAAGTTTATGATAAAAGGAATGGTTTTCCTTCCCTATAGTCAATTTTCCCCATCTCGACGGCGATGTTCCGTTAGCTCCTTCTTACGGGGTCTACATTTCACAACTTGTTCGATATGCACGAGTATGTAGTGATGTTTCTGACTTCAACGACCGAAATCTTTGTCTCACTGAAAAACTTCTGCAAGGGTTTAAATATCATAAATTGATAAAAATTTCTACATGCATGGTTCGTATACAACAGGACATTTCACATCCAAACTTCTATGGCAATATCATTTACAAAGCGCATAAATTCAAAAATTGTCCTTCCAAACTTATTAATCCGTTGAACAAACTTATTCATAAAGGATATAAATGCAGCATTGTTGTTACATCTTATTCTGGTTTTTGTTGGCAAAAATATTGATCATCTTCTAAATGCTTTACACCATGACTAAATTTAAACAATTTTTCATATTGGCAGTATTTGGCATTGCACAATATCATGTTCTTCTTTCATAATTGATGATGTTGTTATACCAAATCTATTTAGAAGTATTTCATATGTAAGAAGGCTTGATATCATAGTCAACGGAAATTATGTCCTTAGCGAGCTGTCAGTAACTGCGAGCATTTGCCCGGACAGTACCCTTGTGCATTGTCTTCATGTTTTATGTACTTCATTGTAAGGGTAATCGTCTTGATGAGTTGGACTTTTTTCTAGTTTGATTTTTACTGCGAGTCTTTTTGTGTATTTAGTTTTAGCCGTTCACCCAACAAAGGGGGAGGGTTTGGATCCAAGAAAACAAGTTTAATCCCACCGCAATTTTTGCGCCTGTCCCAAGTCAGGAATATGTTGGCCATTGGCTTGTCCTTCTTATAACATTTTAGTTTCTTGATATTTGGGTTATTGGATGTGGTTTGTTTCCATTGATTTATTCACTTTTTTATTTTTGGGGGGGCATTTAGGGCTTGCTATATGGTGTGAGGTTCCTCACTGTGTTGAAGACCGTATGGTGACCCCTAGATGCTTTGTTTTGGGTCGTTTTAACCTGGATCTCCTAGACATTTACCCCATTTCCTTTCTTTTTCATATCGTTGAGATAAGGCCAAGTCAAATCCGGTAGAGGAAAAACAAACAAACTCCTCACAGGAAGGGATATTGGTGGAAGCTGTATACTGAGGGTACATAACTTACTTTGTCAGTTAGTGATGGGTCTGGAGCTGGCATGTCAGTTAACTGTTAGTAGTCTCTTGTGATTTCATGTTTTTGTCCGTATATTTAGTTCTTTCAGTTTCATTTTTCACAATTGACTCAGTCCTGTTGCCAACTGAAGTTTACTGTTGTTACGATTGTTTTTTGATTATCACATTGGCTGTAGGGGAAGGTTTTGATCCAATAAAACTAGTTTAACCCCCCCCCATCCCCCGCATCTGGTTTGCGCCTGTCCTAAGTCAGGAATTTATTAAGCCTTTGTGTGTCTTGTCCTTTTATAGTTAGTTTACTTTATGTCTATAGGAGTCTAGGATGATGTTTATTTCGCTGGACTTGATTGCTCTTTGTTCAGGGGCCGACTCCGACCTGCCGTTGGGTGTGGGGTTTTCCCACCGTTCATTGAAGATCTTATGGTGGCTTTGAGTTGTTATAACTCCCCTTTGGGTCGTTGTCTCTTTGACACATTCCCCGTTTCCCTTCTTTTTTCTATTTAGTGGCAAAGAGATAGATCGGTTGTCATCTGGGTAAAAGATATCCCATAGCGGTCCACAATGATGTGATGTCGACCGTAAAACTTCTGTAGTGATGACTATGGTATGGGTAACACATTTGCTTAAGTAGGAAAAATGAAAGGATATGGAGTGAATGTACATGTGACAAAAACGCACACGATACATAGAGAACTCCAGTTTATCAAGGACAGGGCTTTTATTCCTGTCTACATCTTGATGTCGCCTGAGGGTCTTCAACTAGAGGTGAACAATATTCACCCCCTCAAGCGAGATCAAGAAGGCCCCTAGCGTGTACTTAAGCGGTATTCTTGACAAAAGTTATATCAAGGTCACTCCCTTGCTCCCCACCCACCATGGAGTGCCAACTTGGGCGATGCTCAGGGTTATCCAGCTGAAAGCACCAGGGTTACAAGAAGAGAATAAAAATGTTGAGCAACATCGATCGCAGCTAAAATATGTCATTGAAGCAACACATGTCGGGAGCGGTCAATGAGAAAAAAAGTAAAATCGGGCAATGTATGCCTACAAATATTTGTCATTAAGTACCCCGACGAAAGACAAAAATAAGGACAAAAACAACATCGATAGACAACACGGGGCACATCGAAATAGATGTAGGCAAACCTTGCAGTGTAACTTTGGTTGAAAGGACAAAAATGGTCGTCTGTACAGATTATAACATTTTAGTTAAAAACAATGAAAAAATTGAACAGCCAAATTGAAAAGATAAATAAATTAGTAAACGTGTGAGAAATTCTCACACGGACAATCACGCCATAACTGTAATATTAAAAGAGCATACATCTCAAGCACGGGGAGACTTTCTACGGACTCCACGCAGCACGAGTGACAAATTTGTAAGCAACCGAGCTCTATCAAGGTAGTCACTGAATGGACCTACCGGTATATGTGCATTTGTGGTTAAAATGGTCCATGTTTAAAAAATTCTTCAATTGTCATTTCTGAATGTCATTCCAAAATTAAATACTGTAAGAAAATACATGTCAAGTTCTGTTTATAAATTCAAATTTTATGAACTGTATTCTGTAGAATTTTTAAACGGGACAATTTTAACAAGAAATGAACAGCGAAACTTCGATCGGCACGTCACTGTTTGTCTTCATTTGAGTTGCCTTTGTATTGTCGTGTGTTTGAAATTTGGATTCTAGTTTTCTGTCTCTGTCTTTATGCTTAGTTAATGGATTGTCGATGTTCTACTGCTCCATAGGCACTCACTAAGATTACGATTGTCTCATGAACTTAAATTATGTAATATGAACTGTCAAGAGTAAACAGGACCTGTTCACTTGGCTGTGTCTCACTTTGTGCCAATGTTTATAAAGAACATGTTTGCCATTTGAAGCAAACAAATAACAAGTCATATACTTTGACAAAATAATATGATCTAATTTCAAATAATTACAGTTTCAGTAAGTCTAATATATTAGTCGTTTTAAGGATTCTGGGTAATTGACAATATAAAGAATGGACATTATTTTATCACTGTTAAATGATTTTTATTTCGAGACAAATCGAATTTACTCATAATATACTATCTATCTAAAGAACTCAATTGGATAAAAATGCCAGAAGGTTGTGATTACATGAGCTGTGAAGCTTACATTAAATCAAAAGTCAGACAGTCATTATGTAGAACAGCCGATTTGTCAAATCTCTTAAGTGGCAATCGTAAAATATTTCTTTGGTTGCATACGCAAAATAAGGACAGATATTTATACAAGTGAGATACTCCTTAAAATGTCTAAGATTTAAATATTGCAACTTCCAAGAATAAATATTGGTTTTCGAGTTAACACTGAAGTAGTAGACGTCACTGGTGACATTCTCGGGACTAACACTTCAACAGTAGACACAACAACCAAGTAGTAATAACTTAATTTTCTTGTGCATTAAAAGTGCACCATCATAACAAACATAGGAATTTATCGACATTATCCATTTTGATTGCGGGAAATAATGTGATATATTATTTCACTATTCAAGTTGATGAAAATTGTTCCGTGCTTCGTTCAAAGTTGCTTCTTTATTATTATTTATTTTTAGCTATTGCCATCACTTGGCGACCATGCGTTATTTTTTCACATTTTCATCTTCTCCTCTGAAACCACTGAAGCAAATTCAACCAAACTTTACAGGAATAGTGTACTAAAGGTCCTGAACAGAGACTGCTCATTTCGTTTCGATCAGATTAAAAACATGGCTGCCAGGACGGAACATAGTTTAGCATTGGACCCTATGGGAAAATCACATTTTCATCTTCTCTTCCGAAACCCCTTACGCAAATTCAACTAAACCTGACTGACAGGAATGATGTATGGAAGGTCTTTAACAAAGATTGCTCATTCCGTCACAATTCGATAGAAACATGACCACCAGCACTGAACATAGTTTAACATTGAACCCTATTGAACCACATTTTCACCTTCTCCCCTGAAACCACTGAAGAAATTCAACCAAACTTTCCACTATTGATGTTCTTAGGGTCCTTCACAAAGATTGCTCATTTTGTTCTGATCCGACAAAAAACATGGCCGCCAGCGTGGAACTTAGGTTTAACATTGGACCTTAACAAATATTGCTCATTTCGTAGAGATCCTATAAAAACATGACCGACTGCCAGCACGGGATATTGTTTAACATTGAACCCTATGGGGAAAATCACATTTTCATCAACTCATCTGAAACCACTGTAACATATTCACCCAAACATTATAGGAATGATGTTCTGAATGTCCTTTACAAAGATTGATCATTTTGTTCTGATGTGACGAAAAACATGGCTGCCAGCGCAAAATTTAGGTTTAGCATTGGACAATATGGGAAAAATCACATTTTCATCTCTGAAATCACTGAAGAAAATTCAACCAAACTTTACAGGAATGATGTATTAAAGGTCCTAAACAAAGATTGCTCACTTCGTTGCTATCCGATGAAAAACACTGCCGCAAGCTAAGAACATAGTTTAGCAATGGACCCTATGGGGAAATCACATTTCCATTTTTTCCTATGACACCACTAACGCAAATTCAGCCAAACTTTACAGGAATGATGAATGGAACGTCCTTAACAAAGATTGCTCATTTCTTAACAATCCGATAGAAAACATGGCCGCCAGCACGGAACATAGTATAACATTATGACTCTATGGCAAAATCATATTTTCATCTTCTGAAACCACTGAAGCAAATTCAATCAAACTTAAAAGAAATTATGTACTAAAGGTCCTTTACAAAGATTGCTTATTTAGTTATAATCTAACTAAAAACATGGCTGTCAGCACGGAACTTTGGCTAAACATTAGATTTTATGGGGAAAAATACCAATGAAACAAATTCACCCAAACTTTACAGGAATGGTGTATGGAAGGTCCTTTACAAGGATTGCTCATTTTGTTCTGATCCGACAAAAACATTGTGTCAGCGCGGAACTTAGGTTTAACATTTAACAAATGAAGGCAGACATTTTCAGCTAGATTTCACGTCATCACGGATTTGACATATCCGGTTTTTCACTCAACCATGCATTGACTCACTGATAGTGTGACGGGTACCACTAGTGGAGCAGGACATGCTTACCCTTCCAGGGCACCTGATGTCACTCCCGGTTTTCATGGGAGTTCATACTATGTGTGCCTTAGTTCTTAATGTCGTATTTTCATTTCCGTGCATTGTGGCTGATTCACGTCCTTGTTTTGTCTTTGTTTTTCTCTGTTACCGTTTTTGCTATGTCTTTGGTCTTCGATGTTTGAAGTCATCACTTCACTTGTTTCTTCGGTATTATATTGCCGTTGTTTTTTACCATATGGGAAAAATCACATGTTCATCCTCTCCTTGAACCCACGGAAGCAAATTCAACCAAACATTACATGAATGATGTACTAAAGGTCCTAAACAAAGATTGCTCATTTCGTTACAGTCTAATAGAAAACTCTTCCGCCAGCGTGGAACATATTTTAACATAAGACTTTTGGAGAAATCACATTTTCATCTTCTCCTCTGAAACCAATAAAGCAAACTCAACCAAACTTTACAGTAATGGCGTACGAAAGGTACTTTACAAAAATTGCTCATTTGTTCCCGCCAAAAACATGGCTTCAGGTTTTAGAACATAGTTTAACATTGGAGCCCGGTATGAGAAAAAACCATCCTTTTATGATCTTCTCTGAAACTATTCATGCAAATTTGACTAAATGTATGGAAGGAACTTTGCAAAAATTACTTATTTCAATAGGATCAGACAAACTAAAGGCTAAGAATATTTTACGAAAGGATATAGAGTAAATGAACATGAGACCATAACACATATGTTAACTCCAATAGCAATAATTTTAATGAGCTGTATGGCCATTTCGGAAATTAATTCCTCGTCAGCAGCACTAGAATTTTTTCTGAAGGCTGAAGGCTGAGACTATATCGCTCACCTGGCTTTCTGGTTTCGGCAGATTTTTATCTGTAAATGGCAGCCATCTAAGTGAAGGACATTCCATACATCATTGCTGTACAGTTTTGTTTTATCCGATCAAGTCATTTCAGAGGAAATAGTCAAAATGCGTATTTTCCCATGGGTACAATATTTAACAATGTTCGGCCCTGACGGCCATGTTTTTTGGCAGATCGGAAAAAATTTGGCAATCTTAGTATTGGACCTTCAAAACATCATTTCTGTAAAGTTTGGATCGATTCTCTTCCGTAGTTTCAGAGGAGATAGTTAAAATGTTCTTTTGCCATTGGGTCCAATGTTAAATTATGTTCCCAGATATCTCTTTGGCGGATCAAAAAAATTTGGCATTCTACGTAAAATACCTTTCATACATCATTCCCGTTAAGTTTGGTTTAATTTGCTCCACTAGTTTCAAAATAGTTGGTCAAAGTGTGTTTTCCCATAGGGTCCAATGTAAAACTATGTTCGGCCCTGGTGGCCATGATTTTGGCCGATCTGAAAAATTTAAGCAGTCTTAGTAAAGGACCTTAAAACATTATTCTTGTAAAGTTTGGTTCAAAAGGACCAGTGATTTCAAAGGAGATAGTTAAAATGTGAAAAGTTTACGGAAAGACGGACGACGGACGCAAAGTGATGGCCAAAGCTCACATGGCCTTTTTTTAGCTGAAAACACGGGTGCTAATTGAGAACATAGCTGAACATTAGACCCCATTGGTAAAAAACTTCATTTTTGGTCATGCATGGCATAGAAGCATTTCATCAGGTGAGCGATACAGGCTCAGTCTCTGAGCCTCTAATTAATTATTGTTATTTAATTTTTCTTTTTTTTGTATGTTTGTTTGTTTTTGTTTTTTTCGCAAACGTGAATCATTCAAAGTAAGAAGTGGCTCAACTTAAATTCCTTTTCGTCTTTTTCTTGGTAACTCACACTTCAATGGTAATTTTTGTTTATTTGTTTGCAATGCCTACTGTGATATTCATCATGACTTTTACCCAAATATCCCTGCGCAAAAGCACTTTCGTCTATTTTCTGTCCTTGTTTGATAAAAATATGGCAAGTTCATTTATCATGGTTATTGTTGGTTTCTTTTTTATATTTTGTAAAAACAACAACAACTTGCTTACATGTAATGTTTGAATTCGAATCTGCTAATGGGACATGATCATCGCATCGCAACTACCGTAATATTACCAACAGTTGCAAGCCAAAAGTTACTAGCAATTATACCCCACGCAAAAATGCTACTTGGATTTTGATTTTTGCTGTTTTTTTTTCTTTTTTTTTTTACAAAAATATGCATTGTTGAACTTACTCATTTTTATGCGAGATAATGCTTATAGGGTACATCAATTGTCCGGATAACTCCTCCTACAGATTTTAAGGAAGGGAGTATTTTTTTTTATTTTTTTTTTTAATTTTTGTACATATATTGCAGATGTGTATACTTCTTTGATTTTGATTTTTTTCTTTGCTGATTTTTCACCAAAAAATGCATTTGTTGGGCTTAGTCATTTTAGGGTGAGATAATGCTTATAGAGTACACCATTTGCCCGGATAAATCCTCCTACAGATTTTAAAAATTTTACAGGTTGATTCTGCATCTGTAAGAGATCTGCGAACTATTGGATTTCAATTTTTTATAATTTTTAGATAATACAGGATTATCCGATATGTGGGGGAGTGGGGTATGTGAGCTTGCTCACTAAGGTTTTTTAATTCAAACAGAAATGCGGGGTAAATTTTTCACTTTAGTTCGAGTTTATGTAAGTTATTGCCACGCTTTTATTTTCTTGTCGATCAGACTCTCGCCAATAGCATCATACGGTTAAATTGTACTTGCCGTTGTGATTTCATTTTTAAGTGTTTAGTATCTACTAGTATACGAGTTGCGATTTTACTTTTTGTATTTTATTACAATCACTAAAGATGATAGGAACCTTTAAAGTAGAAAGGTAAGCCAAGATAAAGCTTGTCATGGTGGTGAAACTGTCTTGGAAAGATTATTGTAACCCTTGGAGAAAAACAGCCTATCGTCAGTCAGTGTGATAAACGTAGACAGCATAGAAGTGTACCAAAAAGTCATTTGGTCATTTCAACTTATGTCTTTTCAGTACAGATAAAGTCAAACAATATTCACTAAAAGACCATTTAAGATAAGCAGCTGTCTACTTAACAGTAATTTGACTACGTGTGAAACTGTAAATATTTTCTTTTTCAAAAGCTGTTTGGGCTTTCATTAAAACCTACATATTGCAAGCTCTTGTTCTTTTTGTAGTTTATAGCGTGTTTTGTTCTATTGGAACTGTCTCAATAAGAGTGCTTCGCATGAATACTCTGCACTGGTGCCGAATTTGTTCTGGTAGAAACCAGAAAATTATTTGTCTGCCTATATATTTGCCTGTACCTTTAATAAGTAAAACCTCCACAAACGATTCTCTCCTGTTCTGCGAGACACGAAGCAACCGAAATGAGTGAAATGTAACGATGTCCTAGAATATTTTACTACTTGGGGTTACATTAAATGCCAACGCGTTGTAGATATATCGAGCCTCAATGAATACTGGATAACCACTCCTACATATTTGCCTCAGTGGTTTTTAATCTTGAAAAGATATATTCGAAAATAGACTCTGATATTGGGGAACTAAATATTATAAGATAGATATTCAGTATTTAAAAGGCTATCATTTAGTGCAAACAATAGTCACCGAATTCGTTTTTTCTCAGACGCCTCCAATACTAGCAAGATTTTAACCTTTTAAATATATTCTTTATATGGAAAAATATTTTCTTTTAATATAAATGAAACGATAGACTTTGATGAATATGTTGGAAAAGGTGTAGAAAGTTTGGAAATCTGAAATGTGAAAAAGGAGACATCAATTTTATTGTCAAGAAATTCTGAAAATGTGATTTTTTTTTCTTATCATATTTCTCAGTATAGATTATCTCCCCTTAATGAAATTAGAGTACTCTTAATAGAAACATATTTTTCCATATTCCATATATTTATCATCAATTAAGTTGGCCCACTCTTGCTACTGTTTATATCAAGTATTTCTTGAAACCTTTTTTGATTCAACATTGTAGACTTAATGAAATGATATAAAGAAACAGGTCAGTTTGCTTTTCACGGAGATGCAAGACTTTGACAAATTTGGTGTAATATTGAGTTCTCTGGATTTTCCCTTAATTTAACGTCATGATTCTTTTGTCTAAAAGTTATATCAAGAATTTCATGAAAATTTGCCAGGTTAGTTGATTTGACCTATAAAAGACATTTACAAATGAAAAGTAAGGGTCAGTCGCAAAATAGTGCTGCTGATGAGGAATTAATTTCCGAAATGGCCATACAGCTCATTAAAATTAATGCAGTTGGAGTTAACATATCTGTTATGGTCTCATGTTCATTTACTCCATATCCTTTCGTAAAATACAAATTTAAAAATGTGATGTGTTACCCAACCTGATAGTAAAAACCAATTTATCAGGCGATGAAGATGTAGGAATACGTAGTATTTGACTCCGAAGTACATCAACACTTATATGTAGATTTTTTTCTACTGTATTGAAGTACAACACATCTATTTGTTAATTCGCGTGGCCAAACTATAACGATTCCGCCCAGAGAGTGAATTCATGAATAATAGTACATAAGTTCTAATCACCCTTTAGGCAGACTTTTTTAACTTGTAAGTTCTAAAAACAACATTCTAAATCAGGTAAAATTAGCTAAGATTTTTCTGAACATATCAGACTTTTGAATTATTCATGAAATTATGAGCCGACAATGGACGTCCTGACAATTTATATCTGTTGATAAAAAATATCTTGATTGGAGTTGTAATAAAACCAGAATTGGTATTATTAACCTTTTATTTTATTTCCCTAGTTCATTTCACTCTGATTTATCAATGAGCTGTTAGGAGTCTGAAATTATGCAACATGATTACAGGAGAATTTCGAATACCTAATAACTAAGCAATCAAGCTAAATAAGGACTATGAATTGCCCTGACAGACTTGCACTGTTATAATAGTTACTGTTTGAAAACGTCTTTCTTTAGTTAATGGAAATACGGAGACCGTTAGTTCAATAACGTATCCATCGATATTTTTTTCCTTGTAAGTGTTCGTAGATGAAATTAAGGTTTTCGAAACCGAAAATGCTGTGGTTTTGAACGATTCTTTTGATGTGCATAAGATAAAATACCACCAAGTAAAGCTTCGAGATAACATGAATTTAAAAAATGCATGCATGTCAATGAAAGAAACACTTTTTCCGTCGCCTTTGGACCTCTTATGTGAATGTTCAATTATTCTATATGTATAATGATTTTGGTCCCTCGTATGTGCATTAAGCATTTATTTCCCAAACATGCATGCACGTGACCTACACAAAGGTCGGAAGCGTTGAAATTGAATAAAAAAAAAATCCGAAATTTTCAGAAAGCAATGATTTTTCCTTGCTTTACAAAGCAAAGGTTGATTTGAGGCCCACTTTTCGGTTTTTATGGTATGTTTGGAGTCTCAGTGAAATTCTTAGGTGCATTCGAAACTTTGAACTTTATATAAAACTTAAAATCTCGAACAAACTTAGTGTTCATAACACTTGGACATGGTTCAAATCTTGTCATTGTATTTGTTCGTTAAACTAAAACCCTTCTGAGCTACTGAACAACATCCTGAATCTCGTTGGGCAAAATCCTGATTTTACCCAACACTCAGTAATATTAACATGCAACACTACATTCTTTACAGAATACAAAGGACAGCAGGACTATTAGTGACAACACTGACACTAGTCCCGTTAACTGTAGGCTGCTAAATTTGAGGAATAGGAAGGACTACTGGAAACCTAACCAAGCTATATTTACTTTTGGCATCGGGACTTATGAAGCTATGTCTACTACGATGAATTTAGTATTAAAGAATAATATGACTTCTCTACTTAAATGTTCGATGTCATGAGGTTGACTATGATTATTTAATTTACCATTTAAGTTAAAACTTCAATTATTCCAAGATTTCTGTTCATAGTACGTCTAATAAGACAAATATGTAGAAAAGCAATGAAAGCAATACAGTATACAAATCTAATTAATAATACAACTATATATGAAGTATTTGTTAAACAATCCTCTTATATTGAAGCCTAAGCTTATTATTCCTGGACGTTAATGTTGTCTTTAATAAATTGAATAACATCTAGAAATGTTTCGACCATATTTATCTCTTTTATACAACTGATATTAAGGAATAATTGATAAATGTTATCAAAATACCAAAGTTACTGTGAATGTGTTTTCTTCATATAACCCTTTCGACAACTTAAATTTCCCTTCAGTGCAGATCAAATCAAAACATTTGGAAATCCTTAACCGAAATATGTGTAAAGGCTGATAGAGAGCAAATTACCAATGAAGATCTAAATGGAAAGTCAAAATCAGCTAAGGACAGCTGTGTACGATTGAGATACTCCTCAGCTTTACGAAAATGTTCTTAAATCTAGTTGTCGCAAGGTTTAGATAGAGGACTATTCTTAGCAAAAATAACAACATACCTAGGTTTCTGTGAATTTAGGTTATGCATATACGCATTTCGACAAATTATGTCTCATCAGTGCAGATCAAATCAAAACATTTTGGAAATCCGTTAAACGAAATATGTGTAAACGCTGATATAGAACAAATTACCAATAGGATCTGAATAGAAAAGCCAAAATCAGCTAAAACAGAGCTATGCAAGAGGGAAATATTCCTTAGATTAAAACAAAATTTCTTAAATTTAGATTTTGCAATTTTTTTTAAATAAAATCGGTTTTCGGGCCAGCACCAAAGTACTTGCTAGTGTGTTGGTGCATACCCTCGGGGACTAACATTCCACCAGCAGTGGCATCGGCCCAGTGGTAACAAATAACAAAATACCAATAGGATCTAAGTAGGAACGGTCTCATGTAACCGTTTCACTTGGATTTTTCACATGTGTTACTTTTTAAAAGATTTACATCTTGTTTGTCAAGATTCATAGAAAAAGTGGTAAATCAGATATATAAACCCATACCTCTTTGGATTCCTTGGAACAAATACTCTAAAATGCACACACAATGATCTTTCTGTGACAATATATATTCAAAATATGTTTCCATGGATACTGTTCAAAAGATTGGAAAAAAGGCGAAAAATTTGCATAAAGTTGGATAAACAGTCCCAATTCACAGAGTTCCCCCAAACGTATACGTTATGAACGGCCATAGCCACTATGATAGCCTGAGAGGACATCACAAACAGTTTTGATTTATCAACAAAAAGGGATATCGTTAAGGATTACTTTTCGAGATAAATTTGGCAGAACACTTACATGCAATTTTGCTCCATTTCTACATGTCCGCTATTTTTACCAACCATGCTGTCTGTCATGTGACCAAAGCAAATCACTAATAACCTTCAGCAAGGATTAATTCGACTTTTTATTGATTTGTTTTACACCTTAAGTATTATGCTTAGAAAATAATAAAAAATAATTCAAATAATCACATTATCACAACAGTCACATCTAATCAACCATACTGTCAACATAAACAAATTATTGATGCACTCTTTAACCCAGCATTTGGGGCTCTGAAAAGGGTTTCTGAGACCTTAAGATGTTAAAAAATTTTATTCTGCAATGCAAAATTATGTCTGTTACTATCAGCATGTACTGTAAAGCACAGTTTAGCAAAAAAAGTAAAAAAAAAAACATCCAGAAATTAAAAAAAATATCCAAAGTTTTGCGACTATGCATTTCCAGATTTTTTGAAAATTTCAGCACTTGAGATTTGAAGATAAAAAAATTTACATTTCTAAATGATTTCTTATCCTGCATCATTATTCCTGCTCTTAGATAATGTGTAACATCAAGATAATGGCTACAGAGCATGTGCGATACATTAATGTTCCAACAAAAAAGGGGAGATAATTCAAGTAAAATTCAGCCAAATCCAATATACTATACAAGACAGATTTTTTTAAAAAATTAAATAAAATGAAAATAAAAGATGAATGTTTCTTGGCATTGTCAAAGCAATAAATGCTCTCAAACATCTCAAAATGTGACGCTGACAGAATTCGAGTTTGTCTGCACATAGAATTAGCCTAACATTTCTTTGTCACAGAATAATGAAAAATAAAACACCGTACCAAAGTTTAAAAATATTTCCTTCTGACGGAACTAAATTTAACAACATAAAAAACATACATTGGGGAGCAGGTGGGGTGGGGTGGGAATAAGGGGAAAAGGGGGTTGGTCTTATGGGTAATTTGCTAAAAGAGCATACAAGCTGTAATCTGTACTAAATCCATGAATCTATGACGTCATAATCATGTATTATGACGTCATAATATTCCCTGGATATTTAGGGTATATAAGGGGCTCCAATCTCATTCTATTTCATTCTACCATGGGTGTTAGCAAGGACAACAGGTTAAGAAGAAATGGGAAGTACAAGAGAAGGCACTTACACTTCACAAAGGGGAATTCCAATCATCAAATGAGACAGGGACATGAAGAATCAACTTCATATTCAGATGCACCAACTCCTATTGTACTATATTCAACATCTTTAACAGATCTAGTTAAACCAGAGGTTCTTCCAGAAAATGTCCAGCCAACTAAGCTTCGACCAAAGATCCAGCAATTTCAAAGAATTCCTGAAACGAACAGTACGGGCAATGTTATTGTACAGCTTGACATTGTCACCAGTATATTTAATGACTATAATCAAAGGCATGCATCTAATGGGACATGTATGATACCAAAATGCAAATTAATAGAAGAAAAACAATATGGAATCTGCAAATGGGCAAGTGTGATATGTACAAAATGTGGATTCAAATGTCCAGTTAAAGCCTTATTTGAGGAAACTCAACGGATTCATGCAAGAGGCCGAAATGCTGGAAGCTTAAACAATGCATTATGTATTCCGGTAATAAAAACTAAAGTTGGGATGGCCGACATCAGATTTATGCTCGCCAGTCTAAATATCAAGCCTCCATCCATGCGGTTATTACAGAAGAAATTTAAAATTCTTTGTTCAAATATGACAGATTTAAACAGAAGATCCATGTTACAGAATCAGCATGCAGTTAAATCCGTAAACAAAATGTTAAATAACAAAGAAGATTATTTCGTCGTGGAAACAGATCTGACTTTTAACAACCGTTTACAGTCTGGATACGAAGCAGCCACCCAGTCATTTGCACCACTGATTGAAAACGTTACCAACAAAAATTTAATCACAAACTTTGAGGTAGCAAACAAACTTTGTCGTGCTAAATCATGCAGTCACACCAATTGCACTTATGACACCAATGTATCTATGGCATCGGCAGAGAAAACCTTAACAGAGAAAAATATCAACAGTGTAAAAAACAACAGAATATTAACATTGTCTGCAGTAACAGCTGACGGTAGCAGTCAAATTAGCAATATTTTGAAGAAGTATTCTGTAAATTACTTTACATGTTTTGTACATAAAATGCGAAACTTATTCAAGCATGTGAAAGGACTATCTTTATCCAAGGACAGCAATGTGCCGTACAATTTAAGACCATCATTCCTACAACAACTTGCATTTGCTGTGCGTAGCCGTGTATCTAAAGAACTTTGCAAACTACACCGCATCAGTAAATCGGATGAAGATTTCATAATATCATCACAGAATGCCATATACAACATAATTCCCTGTTTTATGGGACATCATGAAAAATGTCTAATTCAACTGTATGTACAGCACACAAGGCTAATTTTCAGCCTAAGTTTTTACCTAATGGTAAAAATTTAGATATTCATCAATCGGATGTTTTAAAACTTGAGAACATTTTAAATAATTTTGCACGCGAGAGTACTCTGCTGGAAATCAACCCTTCACTAACAACGAACCGAACTGAAAGTTTGAATCACAGACTCTGGACTGTAGTCACAAAACAAGTTCTAAAAACTTTCCTTCTCTGTGCCATTCAGTTGTTCATTCACATACTATAGGAACTGGTAAATCAACCATACTTGTGGCAAAGGCAATCGGGTTGAAATATAGACTTAATGATCCATTGGCACAATACATGAATGAAAGGGATAAAAAGCCATATATGATTTTATGAACTTAAGCGATTCAGGCTATCAACTAGACGGAGAGAGTAATGACATCACCTGTCAGCTATTCCTGCACTTTAATTTTTAACACCAAAATAAGATAATGAAAAAATAAAAGTGTTTATTTTTCATACCTGTGTCTGATTATTGAAATATGCAATTTGGTTCTGGCTGATGATTTTGTAAACAATGGTTTAAGTCTTTACAACTGCGACGTTGACAATTAGTGACACAGTCCTCATAATTAAGATGCTCAAATTTTATGCATGCTCTGTTGTGACATAGATGACTGACATGCATAGAAGGACATAGAGCAATAAGACCCTCATTGAGCAAAAAATAAACAAGACGGTGTGCACGTATTGTTTTATGTTTTCCTTTATAAACCGCATTTAAAATGGGATAACCCTCTTTGTTAAAACTTCCTGTCCATTCTCGGCAAAATGGTCCAAGCTTGGAATTTTTTGACAACAATCGTAAGAAATATAATCGTTCTCCTTCGTTCAGAGGTTTGTCATATAATTTAGACATATTATCATAAAATTACAGCCAGAATTAAATATATTTCAATATTTTATGGCTTTGCACCTGTAAAGAAGGAAACGAAAGGAAATAATTTTGATTATGCAAAATAGGGTTTTACCTTAAGGTCTCATGTAACCGTTTCACTTGGATTTTTCACATGTGTTACTTTTTAAAAGATTTACATCTTGTTTGTCAAGATTCATAGAAAAAGTGGTAAATCACAGATATATAAACCCATACCTCTTTGGATTCCTTGGAACAAATACTTTAAAATGCACACACAATGATCTTTCTGTGACAATATATATTCAAAATATGTTTCCATGGATACTGTTCAAAAGATTGGAAAAAATGCCGAAAAATTTGCATAAAATTGGAAAAACAGTCCCAATTCACAGAGTTCCCCTCAACGTATACGTTATGAACGGCCATAGCCACTATGATAGCCTGAGAGGACATCACAAACAGTTTTGATTTATCAACAAAAAGGGATATCATTAGGGATTACTTTTCGAGATAAATTTGGCAGAACACTTACATGCAATTTTGCGCCATTTCTACATGAACGGCCATAGCCACTATGATAGCCTGAGAGGACATCACAAACAGTTTTGATTTATCAACAAAAAGGGATATCGTTAAGGATTACTTTTCGAGATAAATTTGGCAGAACACTTACATGCAATTTTGCGCCATTTCTACATGTCCGCTATTTTTACCAACCATGCTGTATGTCATGTGACCAAAACAAATCACTAATAACCTTCAGCAAGGATTAATTCGACTTTTTATTGATTTGTTTTACACCTTAAGTATTATGCTAAGAAAATGATAAAAAAATAATTCAAGTAATCACATTATCACAACAGTCACATCTAATCAATCATACTGTCAACATAAACAAATTATTGATGCACTCTTTAACCCAGCATTTGGGGCTCTGGAAAGGGTATCTGAGACCAAAGCCAAAATCAGCTATGGACAGAGCAATGCAAGAGGGAGATACTTCTTAGATTTAAATTTATCAATTTATTTTTCTTCGTCAATTTGTTTTTCAAAATCATATTTCTCTGTATAGTATTAGGCACTAAGGAAAATACTACGTCATTGCAGAAACTCCAATAAATTTTGAGACGATTGACCTATCAAGTATATTCAGATGGTGCCTTTCCCAACAGTCACGAAATTTGAATTATTTTGTCGCAGATTTGCAATAAAAAATTATCAATATATATATAATATACGTACGTACGTTGTAGGGGTTATGGCGGGAACTTTTTTATTATTACGTTTATGATTATTCTGTAATATGTGTTTGACGTCTGTAATATATAAGGCTGGTAGCGCGGCCGTAAGCTACGGCAATATGCTAAAATAGCGTTTTTATTTATATTATTGACTTAGAGACTTTATTGTATATATATAGATATATGCAAATACTTTAAATTGTATAGGAGATGGTCAATAATGCTCCAAATTAACACCATGAAAGGTTATTATTATGTTATGTATTTATTTTCTTAAGAAGAATTTGTTTTGAAAAGTGTATATTTTACTGTAGGGTTTGAAAGGCCAAAACGCCTCCATGAATACCATAAAAAGCTATTGGTTACAACAATAAAATTTGACGTCAGACCCTTACACTAGTTCTCTAGCCCTAGGCTGAAGAACTACTGGCAGTCCTTTTTACTTGCAAAATTGAAGAAAATTTCACAAAGCTATATTTATTTTGGAATAATTTGATCTTTAATGATATGCGACTACTATTCCCTACTATTATCGACAAATACGTATGTAGTCTAATTTATAATAAAACAATATAGCGAGCGTTTAAATTCTCTTATATATTGAAGCCTAAGATAGTTACTCCTTGGCGTCAAAAAGCATATAACATTGAGCAATGCTTCAACCATATTTATCTCTTTTATTCAAGTTTTGTTATTACAGGAAAATTAAGAAATAATTAAAACATATTATTTTAGTTGTTGAGGACTATTTGTCCCACAAATGCATGCATTCATTTATCTATTTTTCAACTAACGTGTAAAGTGTATCGTTTTGAGAATAAGACATTTGGAACTGGCATTACTTTTGGAGACGATAATCCTATCAAGCATATGCAGCTAGTGCCTTCATTAAAAATATAGAGATTGAAAAGTCACAAAATTGGCATACTTTCGTCGGAAAGTAGAGGTGAAAAAGATAAATTTCTTGACATATTTGATAGACTATAGTTATGGTTTCATATTAATGTAATATATGAAAATTATTTAGGAATGGTCAATAATACTCTACCATTGTAGATGTTTCTAGCTATATTTTTAATGGTAAAAATGTTCCAAATTAACCTCATAAAAAGTTATTTGGAAATGTATTTTTCCTGAAAAAACATTGATTTGAAAAGTGCATATTTTAGAGGTTTTGCGATGGCCATAGTACCGCCATGTTTAGCATGAAAAATATTTTACGAAAGGATATGGAGTAAATGAACATGAGACCATAACACATATGTTAACTCAAACTGCAATAATTTTAATGAGCTGTATGGCCATTTCGGAAATTAATTCCTCATCAGCAGCACTAGAACCTTAGTATGTCTAAAATAATTGTGATTAATAAGTCAATTTCACCATATGAAATGATACTTAGCAATGTCTGTTACATCACGTACGTTTCCAAGTACTTTTGGTGCTTTAAGAGAATCCATTTCAACATGCCGTAGCAAAAATGAGCAAAAAAAAAAGAAGTGAAGACCTTCAGGCGACATCAAGATGTAGACAAGAATAAAAGCCCTGTCCTTGATAAACTGGGGTTTTCTATGTATCGTGTGCGTTTTTGTCAGATATACATTCACTCCATATCCTTTCAATTTTCCTATTGTGTACATCTTTTATAACATATAAAGGACAGCAGGACTTTGGGTTGCAACAATCAAATTTAACGTCAGACACTTACACTTATAATATTGCCCAAAGCTAATAAATTTGTGGAAGAACTGAATTTTGTACATCGGTAGTACTTTTGGCTTCTTGTAGTTCTTTTGGGTTACAAAATTTCATGAAGCTGTATTTAATCACTGAGGAACTAGTGAATTAAGGCATGTTTACCATGATAAATAAAGTCAGTGACCAACCATGAAAGGTATATAAAAACTACTTTTTTACACTCGAAGATAATATATTTGTAAAGTTGACTTTTATTAATTTATTTGCTATTAAAGTTAAAATTTATCTCTGTGTTTTTCCAGTATTCCAAGATTATCTATTTAGACAAATAGAAAAGTAATGAAAGCAATACAGTGTACAAATGTAATTAATAAAAGAACAATTTAGTGAGAGTGTAAAACAGTGCAGGAATTCAATTTACAGTAACTTCGGTATTTTGTTATTGAAGCCTACGGTTATTTTTCCTGTTGTCTAAAATAAATTGAATAACACTGAGCAATGCTTCAACCATATTTATCTCCTTTAATACAAGTGATCTTATTTCAGGAAAATGAAGAAACAATTGATAAAATATATGTAAAAATCAGCTACGGACAGAGCTGCGCAGGAGGGAGTTACTCTTCAGTTTTAAGCAATTTTTTTTAAATATAGATAATGCAAGTTTCCAAATCATGTCGTAAGTTATAGAGGACTATTCTTACCACAAATGACTTCATAAATTTATTTGTCAAATTTCGTATTTCTCTACTAGTGTAAGGCACTGGAGAACAGAATTTGGATGATTTTGTAGAAGAGTTGAAGTGGAAAGAAATGAATTTTTTGACATAAGTTGTCGAAATGCGCATATGCAGAAATTAGATTCATAGCAACTTCGGTATTTAGTTATTTGTTACCACTGGGTCGATGCCACTGCTGGTAGACTGTTAGTCCCCGAGGGTATTCACCAGCCCAGTAGTCAGTACTTCGGTGCTGACCCAAAAGCCGTTTCTACTTGAAACCTTACAATATCTAAATTTTTGTAAATTTTTATTGAAAACTAAGGAGTATCTCCCTCATGCAAAGCTCTGTCCTTAGCTGACTTTGGCTTCACGTTTAGATCATATTGGTTATTTGCTCTCTATCAGTTTTAAAACATCTTTCAGTTTATGGTCTTCCAAACGTTTAGATTTTATCTGCACTGAAGAGACATAAGTTGTAGAAATGCGCATATGCAGAAATTAAATTCACAGTAACTTCGATATTTGTTACCACTGGGTCGATGCCACTGCTGGTGGACTGTTAGTCCCCGAGGGTATTCACCAGCCCAGTAGTCAGTACTTCGGTGCTGACCCGAAAGCCGATTCTACATGAAACCTTACAATATCTAATTTTTGTAAATTTTTATTGAAACTAAGGAGTATCTCCCTCATGCAAAGCTCTGTCCTTAGGTGACTTTGGCTTCACATTTAGATCATATTGGTTATTTGCTCTCTATCAGTTTTTAAACATCTTTGAGTTTATGGATTTCCAAACGTTTAGATTTTATCTGCACTGAAGAGACATAAGTTGTCGAAATGCGCATATGCAGAAATTAAATTCACAGTAACTTCGGTATTTAGTTATTTGTTACCACTGGGTCGATGCCACTGCTGGTGGACTGTTAGTCCCCAAGGGTATTCACCAGCCCAGTAGTCAGTACTTCGGTGCTTACCCGAAAGCCGATTCTACTTGAAACCTTACAATATCTAAATTTTTGTAAATTTTTATTGAAAACTAAGGAGTATCGCCCTCATGCAAAGCTCTGTCCTTAGCTGACTTTAGCTTCACATTTAGATCATATTGGTTATTTGCTCTTTATCAATTTTTAAACATCTTTGAGTTTATGGTCTTCCAAACGTTTAGATTTTATCTGCACTGAAGAGACATAAGTTATCGAAATGCGCTTTTGCAGAAATTAAATTCACAGTAACTTCGGTATTTAGTTATTTGTTACCACTGGGTCGATGCCACTGCTGGTGGACTGTTAGTCCCCGAGGGTATTCACCAGCCCAGTAGTCAGTACTTCGGTGCTGACCCGAAAGCCGATTCTACTCGAAACCTTAGAATATCTAAATTTTTGTAAATTTCATTGAAAACTAAGGAGTATCGCCTTCATGCAAGGCTTGTACTTAGCTGACTTTGGCTTCACATTTAGATCATATTGGTTATTTGCTCTCTATCAGTTTTTAAACATCTTTGAGTTTATGGTCTTCGAAACGTTTAGATTTTATCTGCACTGAAGAGACATAAGTTGTCGAAATGCGCATATGCAGAAATTAAATTCACAGTAACTTCGGTATTTAGTTATTTGTTACCACTGGGTCGATGCCACTGCTGGTGGAGTGTTAGTCCCCGAGGGTATTCACCAGCCCAGTAGTCAGTACTTCGGTGCTGACCCGAAAGCCGATTCTACTTGAAACCTTACAATATCTATTTTTTGTAAATTTTTATTGAAAACTAAGGAGTATCTCCCTCATGCAAAGCACTGTCCTTAGCTGACTTTGGCTTCACATTTAGATAATATCAAAAATTTACTGTTATGTTAAGTATTTATTGTCCTGTTGAAAAATTTATTTAAAAATGCACATTTTACTGTAGTATTTTTGAAATAATCAGAATATCGCCATGATTAGTATAGCAACTATTGGCTACAATAATAAAATGTAACGTCAGAAGCAATATACAATTCTAATCAATAATAGAACAATGGAATCCGCTTATATTGAAGCCTTAGCCAATCATTCCTTGCCGTTATTAGTCCTTTTTTGCATGCAAATTTAGGAAAATTTCACAATGATATATTTATTTTTGCCTGTAAAATATCTGAGGAACTACTGAATTAGGGCAGTGTCTAGAACGATGATAAATAAGCGTCAAACTCTGGAAGGTATATCAAAAAACGACTTTTCACACTCGAGGTTTGATCATTTATTTTACCATCAAAATTAAAACTTCGGGTCTATTTGTTCCTTAATAATATGCCACCACTATTCCAAGATTTACGTGCGTAGTTTCTAAAGACAAATATGGAGAAAAAAGTAATGAAAGCAATACAGGCTACAAATCTAATTAATGATAGAACAATATAATGTGTGGTAAACAATCCTCTTATATTGAAGCTTAAGCTAATTATTCTTGGGCGTTATTGTTGTCAATAGTAAATTAAATAACATTAAGCAATGCTTCAAACATAGTTATATCTTTTATACAATTGGTGTTATTGCAGGAAAATTTAAGAAATAATTGATAAACATAGATTAGTTAAAGAGGATAGTAAAAGAGGACTATTCATTCATCAATAAATTTCACATATTGTAATTATTTGAATTAGTATAAGGTACTGAGAAAATGCTAAATAAAAACAGAAATTGCAAGAGGTTTAGTTCTGCATATAAATATATATATATATATATATAACGGTCTATCGTAGGAACCCAACGGGG
>MJUU01056282.1:4742-34951 GCA_002080025.1 Modiolus philippinarum
GATTCCTCTTGATCTAAGCTTTCAGTAGTATTTCAACGGATTTTGTGTAGCTCTTACTGTTTCCGAGCTACAAGGGGTCAAAGGGGCAAAAATTGCAATTTTTCTAAATATTTCATATCTTTATTTTTCATCAGATTTCGATGGGATTTTTTTCTTTAAATTTCTTTGTCTGTAAAGTTTTAGTTGATAGTACATATTTTGCATAGCTCTTACGGTTTTCTATCAGTAAGTAATCAAAAGGGTTGATTTTTTCCCTATTTTGTTTCTAGCTAATAACTGTGTCTAGCTTCTTTTTGTGTCCATCTAATTATTGTGTCAAGCTCTTTACTGTGTCCACATTAATAATATTCACTTTAAAAATTTCAGTGGTCAACATGCTGTGGTCGTATCATGCTGCGCTCGGCGTAGCCCTTTATTGATATATGGTCTGGTTTGAAAATAAATTAATTTAAATTTTGAAAAGGCAAAATTTTTTTTTAGTTAAAATTTAAAATCAATTTATTTTCAAACCAGACCCTTTATCAAAAATCTGAGACACTGTTTTGTTGCATTTTAATGGTTCTTCAAGATAAAACGAACAGAATTAAGCTATCTGTAAAGATGTAAAAGTTATTTTCTTTTTAAAAATATTATATCAAAAAGTCAAATTTTTGCCAAATATGGATAATTTGACATTAATACTTAAAAGGAATACTCTTGAAATGAGCATTAAAAGTCAATTTAATCATTTTCCGTTTATTTGATACCTCATTTGTCATTGTATCTTTACTCATAACAAAGTTACAGGCTTTCAAAGTAAGGAACTGACAATTTTCTTCAGAAGACTGTTGTGCTACCTTAAAATAGGACTTATTTGAAAACTATATCTCCTTAAACTACTGACGAAAATTGAGCCAAACTTTACAGGAATTGTGTAAGGAATGTCTGAAACAAAGTTCAAATCCAATAAAAAACTGGCCATGCAAGTATACAAAGTTTCAACATGTTCAATCGATTTATATATTAGAGGATTCCTATATCCAGTTGGAAAAACATGTATATTTAGTCATTTTGTTCTGAAATTACTGCATCATTCAAAGAAAACTATAATGTATAGAAGGCCCATAACCCAGCTTGCTAATATCTCATTCTTTAATATCTGAAAATAAATGTAATCGCCAATGCAAAACATTTTAAGAATGAACTCATTGGAATAACAAAACTGTTTATGCCAGTCATTCTGACAATTAGTTGTTCTCTACTATCTTGATGCTGGTCGGGTAGTGAAGATATAAAATTGCTACTGTTTTTCTTAGACCATTAGATTTCCTGGTAAGGAGTCAGCACTATAAAACCAACAGGTTTAACAAAGCATCTATGGAGAACCCTGTTAAAATATGAATGCTATTGTAATCAGGCACGGTTTCAGGCAATTAGAAAAGGGGGATCCAATTGGAAATGAAAAGATTTGGGGGTATTTTTTATAAAACATCAGGATATTCATTAAAAAATAACATNAATTAGTTGTTCTCTACTATCTTGATGCTGGTCGGGTAGTGAAGATATAAAATTGCTACTGTTTTTCTTAGACCATTAGATTTCCTGGTAAGGAGTCAGCACTATAAAACCAACAGGTTTAACAAAGCATCTATGGAGAACCCTGTTAAAATATGAAAACTATATCTCCTTAAACTACTGACGAAAATTGAGCCAAACTTTACAGGAATTGAGTAAGGAATGTCTGAAACAAAGTTCAAATCCAATAAAAAACTGGCCATGCTAATGCTAAACAAAGTTCAAATCCAATAAAAAACTGGCCATGCTAATGCTATTGTAATCAGGCACGGATTCAGGCAATTAGAAAAGGGGGATCCAATTGGAAATGAAAAGATTTGGGGGTATTTTTTATAAAACATCAGGATATTCATTAAAAAATAACATGATTGTCAAGAAAAAAGGGGGGGTTCTAACCCCCAGAACCCCACTCTGGATCGCCAATGGTAATCCATAGACTTCTTGTTTTCCTGTATGTAAGGATTAAAACTTTCAGTAATATAACAGAATTACAGACAGTATTCATAATGTTCTTGATGCCTTTAATCTAACCTTGACTTGAAAGGGCTTTACACTTCTTCAGAAAAATAAGAAAAGTTTTCTTCCCAATTAAATATACTGAATCCATGTCATATTTTCTGCTTATGCCTATGAAAAGAAATGTAACATTTGGAATATTGATCCACCATTTAAACTTCTTTCTATATTGATATTTAAGAACCTAAACAAAATGAAAAATTTGAATCTTTTGTACTTTATATTCAACTGATGTAGTTACACTGTATTATATCAATATGTTTGTTTATAGCCTGGAATAATGTAACCAGGTCTCCTGACGTATATAAATTCAGAGTTTGTATAATATTGTGGTATCATACAAAGTTAGATATTCCCTGCATGTTACCAACATGAAAAGGAAATATATCAGTGTTTGTATGACAAATGGTACATATTTTGCTGAATCATTCACTTTATATTTGACTTTTTGCTAAGTTACATCTTTATCTAACTAACATTTCAGATTAAATTTTTAGCATTTATAAGGCCAATGAAAATTCGTCAGTAGTTTCTCATATCTGCCTGCTGTTGAAATGATAGTCCAACCTCAGTCTAGTTGGAACTTTTTTTTTTTGTCATCAACAATTTATATACAGTAATGCAACACTCAGTGAAAAGAAACACCAAGAAAAAGTCAAAATCAAGATTATACTTGTATATGTATTTCAAAACTATGATTATTTCTTATTTGTGTTGATAATAAGGGTAAATATAGTTGTGTTCTGAACTTGGAAGACACATGTTGACTGTCATTCTTTTATGAAGATACATGTAGTTTTGTTCTGAACTTAAAGACACAAGTTCATTGTACAATTCATTTCAATTCAATATTGAACATCAAGTTTTTAATTTAATCCCTTGTGATCTATCTATAATAAATAAATTAAAACAAAATATAAAAACCCTTGAATGCCAATTATTTATCTGTTTAGTCAGATAGTAATTTACATGAACTAATAAAGTTGACATCTCACTGTTATGAATAGACATAAAACCTTTCTTATGTGACCCTCAAAAGGAACCCTGAAAATTGGTGAAATGTCACTATAGTTGGAAAATTTAAGGGTCACTTGGTACAGGTGGTCACTGAGATGTTGAATCTTGCTTCATTCCAGATAGTTTTAGATTTTGTATTAGTGTATCTAGTAACTAGTACCATAGTCATGATAGATATTCACCTTACTATTTTGAAATGAAACTATTTTAAGCTTATCTTGTTTAAAATGATATTTACTTTGTCCTTTTCAGTATTGAACAAGTAAACAACTTACGAGAGATACAAGCCATGAGGAGACTTAGCCCTCATTCTAATATCCTCGAACTTCAGGAAGTCATATTGTAAGTTTATCTTGGAATTTGTATATTTATAGAAGTGTACTTTGTTAAGTGCATTGCAAATTTTCTGAAAACTCATGTCAGACACAACAAAAAATTAATGAACAGATATCAAATAGTAAAAAGCACAACTGCATATAAATTCGTAAATACATAAGGATAAAGCTTAGAACTACATAAAGGTTACAGAATAAGCCCTGTGTCCACCTACAGTTTGCAACAAAATAACATGCTGTAAATTGTATATCAGATGATATGGTTTTGACTCAGAAAATGATTCATTATTATGAATGAAAAGATTCAAAAGAACAGATAATATAAAAAAGATTGATATGTTTTTTTTACAATTTTTATACAACTACAAATCATTTTTGTGTTCCTTACATTGGTCAATTTGTCCTTTACATCCATGGACAGTATAAAATTGATTCTATTGGATAGATAATTATCAAATTTCAGTATTCTTTTCCTTGGTGCACATGTAAGCTGAGGTTTTAAATCTTGATTCCTTGTCTCAACATTTTGTAGAAAAAGTTGCAAACAGTGTTTAAATTGGGTGTTTTTCATATTTTTGACTGTACAACTTATTGCAATGGGTCTTGTTTTATTTTCTGCATAATTTGATTAAAACTTCCACAGCTGGAGTTTTGTCAATGGATTTTAGGTATGAGAAAAAGGGGCCAAATTTTAAAAAATACGGTTTTAAAAAAAATTTTGTAACATTTTGATTGATTCTTGTAGGTTTCCTTATGTTTGAAAAGATAAATTAAACTGTAAACTCAGTTATCTTCATAACAAATACTTTTTTAGCTCACCTGGCCTAAAAGGCCAAGTGAGCTTTTGCCATCACTTTGTGTCCGTCGTCTGTCCATCCGTCGTCCGTCCGTCTGTCCGTCCGTCCGTCAACAATTTCAAAAATCTTCTCCTCTGAAACTGCAGGGCAAATTGTAACCAAACTTTGCCTGAATCATCACCAGGGTATGCAGTTTCAAAATTGTGTTCGATTAGTCTGAGGATCAAACAACATGGCTGCTGTTACTAAAAATAGAACATAGGGGTAAATTGTTGTATTTTGCAAATAACTCGAAAACCGTTACAGACATCAATAATCTGACGGGGTAAGAATAATCAGCATGGCAAGATCTACCCGCCCTGCAATTTCGAAGAAAATCTGAAACCCGTCTTGGAGTTATTGCCCTTTTTTCGTAAAATTTTCAAAATTTTAATTTATTTTATTTTTTATTTGAAAAACTATAACAGATAGAGGTCAACTTTAAATTGCAAAAATGTTCAGCATATCAAGATCTACCCACCCTGAAATTTTGAAGAAAATCCAAAACTCCTTGCAGTCTGTGCCTTTAGCCACTAGCCCTACGCCCGAGACTAGTAAAATTAGTCTCGGGCTAGTAAAAATTTTGAGTCACTAGCCCAGTGGGCTAGTTAAAATTGTACCTTTTTAACAAAGAATCTTCTATAAGGGCTAGTGAAATTGAGTTCGGGCTAGTACAACACCGCCCCTTACTAGCCCCTTAGGGCTAGTGAATGAAAAAGTTTTTGGCACAGACTGTCCTTGTAGGAGTTATTGCCCTTTTTTCACCGAATTTTTTAATTTTTTTTATTTTTTGTCTTTTATTTCCAAAACTATAATAGAAGATGAAGGTTAATTAAGTGTAAATGATGAAATGTTTGCCATGCTGTGGCGAATTCAAAACTGGCGTTGAAAATAGTTTGTTGACCTCCATTTTCAAAATGGCCGCCAAAAAAGGGCGGGAAAATTCAACATTGTCTGATTTCAATGAAATTTGGTTTCCAAATAGGTATTGATGTGGCAACTTCAAAACTGATGTTAAAAGTTGTTTGTTGACTGCCATTTTCAAAATGGCCACCAAAAAAGGCAGTAGAATTCAACATTGTCTGATTTCAATGAAATTTGGTTTCCAAATAGATATTGATGTTGCGACTTCAAAAATGGTGTTGCAGACCTGTCAAGTTTTGAAAATTGCTTTGCGTGAGATTTGTGAAAAATTTCAAAGATCAAAGGAAAAAATTAAAAGATCAAAGGATTTGTCGAAAATCTAAATAAAATTTGCGTGAGTCTCACGCCTCATGCGTGAGACTTGACAGGCCTGGTGTTGAAAATTGTTTGTTGACCACCATTTTCAAAATGGCTGCCAAAAAGGTGGGAAAATTCAACATTGTGTGATTTCAATGAAATTTGGATTCCAAATAGGCATTGATGTGGCAACTTCAAAACTGATGTTAAAAATTGTTTGTTGCCTGCAATTTTCAAAATGGCCACCAAATAAGGTGGGAAAATTGAATATTGTCAGACTTCAATAAAATTTGGTTTCCAAATAGATATTGATGTTGCGACTTTATGGTGTTAAAAATTGTCGTTGACCGCCATTTACAAAATGATGTCTCGACTTCAAAAGTGATCCTCAGCAAAAATGTTTTTTGTCAAAAAGCCCAACAAAGACATATAGTAAAACATGATCAGACTTTAAATACAGTTCAAGATATTGGTTGTGTTTGAGCTAAGTTGGAGAGACTGAAGTTCTACTGTATAACTTACAATGTTAGCTTGATTGTGGCAAATGAAAACCAGGTGAGCGATACAGGCTCCTGGGAGCCCCTGGTTCTATTAATTTTACCACTATTTAATTTTTCGATAGTTCTTTCCTCTATTTAAGTAAATAACATACTATTTCTTTTTGCACGAATTGTTGATGAATGAAAAGTTATTTCAGATGAAAATATCAGGAATTATTACGTATAAATCATTATTCAAAACAAGAGAAAAGACTTAAACATGTATCTTTCTTTCTTCTATTTCATGATTAATTGAATTTAATATAGGAACTTCCAAATAAAATGAATAAATTGTGAATTATAAATAAAAAAAGGGTGCCTCTCCTGTAAAAGGATTTACATGTAAAGTAGCTTACATTAGCATTTTTCTGAACACTTAAATCTGTTGTTCAGACAGTCATGTAATCTTTTTTGTTTGCTCTGTAATAAACCAGGGGGTTTTTATCGGCCAATCATCAGTTTTATTGTTTTACCGTTTACCAAATTAACAACTTGTTAAACGATAGAGGTTGTTGAGAATCCAATCAAGTGTCTATCTTTAGCCTTTAGTGGTTTAAATGTAAGTTTAAATGCCCAAGTTCTGATATAGGTATATTGCATACTAGTTCCTTTAAAGTTTGTATGCATTTTTTATACACAATATTAATGTTTTTAAAATTTAACTGAAATAAATAGAAAGAAGTTGGCAGATATAAATAATGCATAAGTACATACAACGTAAATTCACATCAGTTCAGTCCATTTTTTTTTCAAGACCTTATTGATCAAAAATAGATTCATTTACGTATACTAGTATTTTAATTTTAAGCTCTAAAGAACAAACGTCCAGCAATCAGTGTCAAGCCGAGATTTTTTGTGTCATCATAACTGTGATTAGCAAAAACTTTTCTTGGAAACTAAAGCAAACATGCATCAAGTGCTAGCTAGGATGTTCATATTTTGTTACTTCTGTACATAATAATTGCTTTTCAAGAATATCATCATGACCCCTGACCTTTCTGCAGTTATATTCCTTCAGCATTTTCTTTCAAACTTTTTTAGAGCAGGATACTTTGTTGGTATGTGTTTTTCTTAAATTGTTGCATTCTAGAGATATATGTATGACTTTGGCTCTGAGGGTTATAAGACCTTGACGTTGAAGTTATATTTTGAAAGTGGTTGCAAAGGATCATAAAAATAGTTGTTCAGTTGTCTTGGAGCACATGAAATAAATCATCTCATGTAAGAAATCAAAAATATGTCATAAGTTGGATATCAAGTGTTTCCCCCCTGAAAATTTAGGAGTCTGTTGTTAATTTTTTTCATCCATTGATAGACCAAAAGTGTTGAGATTTTTGCAATGCAGTCTGATTGAGATACCAAGAGGTCTACATACTAGTACATAAATACTTCCCAGAATTATGCAAAACATGGTTCTAATCAACCTTCATTTTAATTTAGAGTTTAAGATGAAGACCAACAATAAAAGTGTTGTTCCATTGCTTTGTTTTACCATGTATTTGCAGTTTATTTGTATCCATATTCCTTCATTAATTGCTTATTGCATATTAACAAACTAAACCTCTGTCTTTTAGAGAAGCCTGTTTGAGCATGAGTTGTCAGTGTACTCGTGTGAATGTTTTTGTTCAGTGTTAAACTAAAAACTATCATTTTCTTTAAAGATGCCTAGATAAACTTGTTTTTATTCTCCGAGTATATTCTATAGACTTCAATGGACAAAACAATCAATTAATTCCTTACAATGTGCAAATTAAACATATTTTCAAATCTCAAGTTGTTTTGATATTGTGAGTATATGTTAGAGTAAACAGAATTATCCAGTAATACACCAATGTATATATCATTTAAAAATACAATTAATATGAAATTATTTTGTCATTATCAAGTAAGGTTTATGATAGTATGTTTATATTATTCATTGCTATTTGTATTGATGATGTGAGGAAAATTGCTTTCCTTTCTATGTTTGTTAAATGCACTGTATTTGGTTTTTACTCAAATGTTGCATGTTGTCTATGGAACATTAACTAACTTGAAACACAAATAAATGCATTACAAGTGCATTTATTACTGAAGAAGTTTACAGCAAATATTAATGGTTACCAATATATTGCACTTAAAAAAAACACCTAGAGTTCTAAAAAACAGGTATTCATGGGAATTAAAAATCAATAGTATGTGTAATTCATTGGCAATAAACATGACTATATTATTGCAGTAAATGGCAGATTTAGATGAAAATGTCTTTTCTAAAATGGTTTAGTAGCACACAGTTTACCCTACACACAGAATACCTACATCCATCTTAATTTTTATATTCTTTAACAGGATAGAATATTTGGGTGTTCTTTCCTCACATTTCATAAACTTTAAACTGAAGTTACAGTGGTCCCTCTATGACAATGCCTATTCCAATTGAAGGCACTCTCCCTCATAGGCCAAAATATTAGCTGTGTACTTTCAGCCTAAGTTAATCCCCAACCAGAGGCCACCTCTACCCTAAGGCTGGAAAGTTGTTGCAGTAGGGGGTGGCCAGATGAATTAAGAAGGAGCTACTGTATTGAACCTCTGTGTGTATTGAGCCTTATCGCATTATTTTCATTTAGTGATTTTTAGCCTTATCACATTGTTTTCATTTTGTGATTTTGAATCTTATCACATTATAACAATATTGAAAACTTTTATTTCAGTGACAAGAAGTCAGGAACATTAGTACTTATATGTGAATTAATGGATATGAATATTTATGAATTAATTAGAGGTGAGTTTGTCCATAGAGGAGCTGAGATAAGCTGTCACCAAGTTTTATAAATAAGAAATAAGCTGTAAAGCTGTTTAAACTAATGATACGAAGATTAACCTAAAATAATGGAAAGGTTTTATTTTATATTTAATAATTTGAACAAAGTTCAGTTTATACTTTCAAAAAATAGCATTCCTTGAGAAAATTGGCAAACACTCCTGAGGATTAAAGAAGTAATGATCAGTTTCATTTTTTGTCTAATTCTAATTCCTAAGTTTGATTAAAAAGAAATGTAATTAATCTTTGAAATTCTGGTCTCTATTATACAAAAAAGTTATCAATAGCTAAAATATTACTAATTTTTAAAGATTTAACAAAAAACTTGATCAGTAAAAATTATTAATCCTGTCACATTTTTTTTGCTAAATTATTCCTCATTTGCAAAAAAAGCACAACAAGCCTTAGTTGATGGCTTAGTTTGATGCAGATTGTTGAGTTTCATATAATATTAGACTAGATTTTCCATGTAGATTTAAATGACGGATATTATATAACTGATCTAAGATTAAGCTCTAATAATCATGTAAAGACCGAGGTATCAAGATATAAGATATTGACACTATATATATCTAATATTAAGTCTGATTAAATATCCACTTCAATGTTAGATGAGCAGAGATTTTCATTTTAAATGCATAAAGTGAAAATTTGAAGGACACATGTTGCGTAATCTTTTTACATATATAAAGACATTTTTGCTATCCAAATATGACAAAACTGATATACCGAAGAAAAAAAAACATATATTGTGACCATGATGTCACATAAAGTCAGGATGGGATATTGTTTTACCCTTTACTGTCATTTCTTTGGGCATCCTAATTGGACACATTCTTTGCAAAGGTGGTGGTGGGGGAGTTAGGTAGGCAATTCCTTAAAATACATTGTAAATGTTTTCTTTTTCTTTTTTTAAATGATGTCCCAAAGCCACAGGTGATTATGAAAATCAGCAGTTTTCTATGATGATTTAAAATGTTTCAATGTAAAATGGACTCCAGGTATGATGGTCTGAGTATGACCCCTATAACAAAAGATGTCAAGGGTAGAAAGTAAGTTTGGTCTCTGAATCAGAAACTGAAAATGTTTTATTGTCCCTTGTCTATGACCTTAACGGTCTACTTGTTCCTATTGTAAAACCAATTTAGCAATTTCATTTACCTATAGATGTTGTAAAGTTGTTCAAGAGCAATACCAACAGACCAACATATATTGTAAAAAAAATTTGGGAGACTTGCTTTTGTTAACTAATCTAAACAATGATGGTCCTTTTGAATTTTCCAACAATTCTTTTGTATATCAATCTGTAATGGCCTGGGGAGGTTTTACCTTGATCTGTTGATGAAAATAGGAACTATATGTAGAGTTTATATAGTCACTGAAAGGTACTAAATGAATTTATTCAAAAATAACACCATTATAAGAATTAATATTGCTATATGCATAATGTAGAGGGATTTTAATTTTTTTTTCATAAATGGAAATCTTATAATTGAGTTAATTTCTCTTTGTTATATTACATGTAAAGGTAACACTTTTTCAAGGTAAAACCTCCCCAGGCCATTACAGATTGATATACATTAGAATTGTTGGAAAATTCAAAAGGACCAGCATTGTTTAGATTAGTTGACAATAGCAAGTCTCCAAAAATTTTTTACAATATATGTTGGTCTGTTGGTATTGCTCTTGAACAACTTTATATCATCTATAGGTAAATGAAATTGCTAAATTGGTTATACAATAGGAACAAGTAGACCGTTAAGGTCATAGACAAGGGACAATAAGCAGAAAAGAAAACTATACATTGAATACTTAGTAATTACCAAAGTAGATTTAGGAATTCCTTAATGAAGGCTTAGTTCGTTGAATGCACAATTCCATCTTTACTTATTTGGCAATATTATTCTAGTAGATCTAGATTGAGGTCGAAGTTCATGACATGAACTACAGGTTAAAGGGCTAATAGGAATGATTATGGGATTAAAATTCAAAAGTTCATTTTTTCAAGAATTTGATGAGAAATTTTGCACCATAGTTGTTTAGAGTACTGTGAAGTCAATTTTAGATGCATTTTCATGTGAGTATAATAGTGCAATTTAATACAAGCATAGAATCCTATGGTCTGTATTTGAGTATTTTCAAATAAAGTAGTCTTGTATGTACAATATTGTTTTAAAATCAGTCCAAGGTTTAAATATGATTTATAAACTAGAATCTTGTATTATTTTCTTTAATAACTCCAGTCCTCATATTAGTGTTTTAAAAGAGGTGTAAATGATTGAAATACAGTAAATAACGGGTTCATTAAAAGTTATTGAAATCAAAAGCAAACGTGGATGCATAAAGGAATAAATATTGACATAAATATATGTTTCTATTTGTGAACATAAAAATTGAACTGTTTGTACAAATCTATTGTTAGGACTGGGTCTATTGTCACAATTTCACCATTTTTAGGCCATTTATGATTTAGAACATAACAGGTATTTGTTATTTGCTGTCACTGCTTTTTAAATATCTGTTTGCTTCAGTCTGCAAAACAATCTAAGCCAAATCTACAAATTGCACAGAAGATAAAAATCAAAGCTCCGATGGAGCTGAATCTCGAAGCCCTGAAAATCTACACGTGGCAAAACTTCGTAGTCATCCAGTCATCCAAAGAACTGCTGCATACGTCTGCATGTATTAAGTTATTCTGTAATACATGAAAATAATCAGATTGTGTGATTTCCGCATGTCGATTTCATTGCTATGAATATATGCAATACAAGTCACAGGTAAACAAATGTTATTTTCATCTTTGACAATAACTGCACGACAGGTTCGTTGATCTGAGACCCAATATAAAAAAAATGAGTAATTTAATAAACATGTATATTGTTTTCAAATTAATATAACAACACCGTATTCAACTCAAGAAACTTAAAAACACAATGTATAGTACGATTTTGAAAGAAACTTGCGCACTATATTTTATTGGAAGCACGAAGATCATCTTTTAGAGCTGTTAATAGGCTTGAAGCCTCACATGATTTTTTTCTTGTTATATTATCATCTCTCCAGCCATTTCATGGCTTCGAGATAAAAATGGGTGAAATAGGAAATATTGTATATATTTTTTATTGGTATATTGTTTAACATCACTGAACAGTTACCGTAGTAGATAGCCATTTGAGTTAAAAACAAAATATAAGCCATTTGAATTAAAAAAAGAAAAAGAAAATTTTGACCCTTTTTTTTACAAAACTCTTTGCGTAATGAATCAATAGTATCATGAATGTTAAGGACAATATATAATCATCAGAATTCAGCTATGTAGATGTAGCCATAAATTTATTTAGCATTTTTCCTATACAGAAACATGAAAATGAGTTTTATGTAATAGATCTACTTAAGGGAGTACGAGTGTCAGATATTTTGTAATTAGAAGTAAAATTCTGACATTATGTTTTGAAGAGCACTGCTCATGGAACAATTAGAGCCAAAAATTTTGAAAATGCATGTAGGAATTTTTTAGATATATGACGTCAAAATTTTGGCTGGAAACAGTTCTCTTTAGAGTTTTCCTTCAATTTGCATAAGATGTTTATAGGCCTTTAAATATATGAAAATATAATTGGAAGTTGATTAAATTTTATACACTGTCTATTTTATGCATTTTAAAGTGACCTATAACCAAGAAAATATGAAGCATATGCAAAAAATTTTAACACTGTTTGAATGGATAAAACCCAAGGATATTAAATGCCTCTGAAATCTGACACTCAAACTCCCTTAATAAAAAAAATAATGACATAAGATTGCTGTGATAAAAAAAAATATTTGAAATGAAAAAGTGTGTTTTCATCCCCTAGATGTTTACTTATATAGTTACTGATGCTGAAATCAATCTGGATTGATTTTTAAATCCAATCCTAGAATTTAACTCTAGCATATCTATTGGCCTTTTGATTGAAATGATAATCACTCCATGATAATTGCCACTTAAATAAATATATAAATCATTTAACGAAGTGACAGTTATTTATTATATTGTAGCAACATCAATGTAAACAATGGTATGGTAGGAAGCAACAAAATAGTTTGTAATTACAGTGACATTTATATCTGTATAGAAAAAATATTTTGGCATTTTTTTTCTCCAATATATTGCAAATGATTGCAATATAAAGCCAAGAATAAACAACCATTGACTTTTTAACTAGTTTCGTTTTAGAATCAATCTCAAAAGAAGTTATCAAAAAAGAGAATGATATTTAGTATCAAGGGTTAAAAAAAGATTAATGTAACCTGAGAAATTATCCTATTTAACCAGAAAAAAATCAATTTGTTTTCAAATATAAATTATACCAAATCACTTGTTACCAGCCAAATGAGCATTAGAACAGAAAAAAACAGGTACTGGTAACTGGCCAAAAAAAAATTGTAATTTTAGCTCAGTGTGTAACTTTATTATGTAAAACTTTACATTTGAAAAGCATCAATAAATGTTGGTTGTGATCTATGTGAATGTAGATCAGGATTTCTCATATGCTTTTACTCCAAATTGTCAAATAAAGGAAAAAACTCCTATTTCATCAGATTATATGTTACTACACAACAAGTTCTGAATCCTGGATATCACAAAGCAATTAAGATTTTTTAGTTCTTAACATTTTTAGTTCGCCTCTACGTCTACGTCCGCGTCCGCATTTGGGCATATACTCTGCAACTTTGCATGGTACGATCATCAAACTTTGTATGCAGGTGCATCTTGGGCTATCTCACAGTCTCCAAGAAAATTGGGTCTCTCTGACCTATATTTTCCGCTTGAACGACTTACATTCAAGTTTACATCCGAGTTCAGATCTCAGTCACTATACATGGTAGGATCATGTAACCTTGCATATGCATGCATCTCTGATGGTAGTTCAGCATCCAGGCAATATTAGGTCACTTTGACCTATATTTTCTGCTTGTATGACTTACATTCAAGTTTACGTCCGAGTTCAGATCTCAGTCACTATACATGGTAGGATCATGTAACCTTGCATATGCATGCATCTCTGATTTTAGGTCAGCATCCAGGCAAAATTAGGTCACTTTGACCTATATTTTACGCTTGATTGATTTACATTCAAGTTTTGGGACGAGTTCAGATCTCAGTCACTATACATTGTAGGATCATGTAATCTTCCATATGTATGCAACTCTGATAGTGTATCAGCATCCAGGCAAAATTAGGTCACTTTGACCTATATTTTACGCTTGATTTACATTTAAGTTATCGGACGAGTTCAGATCTTAGTCACTATACATGGTAGGATCATGCAACCTTGCATATGCATGCATCTCTGATGGTGAATCAGCATCCAGGCAAAATTAGAACACTTTGACCTATATTTTATGCTTGATTGATTTACATTCAAGTTTTCTGACTAGTTCAGATCTCAGTCACACATGGTAGGATCATGTAACCTTGCATATGCATACATCTCTGATGGTTAGCATCCAGGCAAAATTAGGACACCTTGACCTATATTTTATACTTGATTGATTTACATTCAAGTTTTAGGACGAATTCAGATCTTAGTTACTATACATGGTACAATCATGTAACCTGGCATATGCATATAACTCTGATGGTAGATCAGCATCCAGACAAAATTAGGTCACTTTGACCTATATTTTCCGCTTGATTGATTTACATCCAAGTTTTTGGACCAGAACATATCTCAGTCACTTTACATGGTAGGATCATGTAACCTTGAATAGGCATGCACCCTGATGGTACAAAGCATCCAGGCAAAAGAAGGTCACTTTGACTTATGTTTTAGGCATGAGTGATTTACGTCCAAGTTTTCAGGCAAGTTCAGATCTCAGTCACTATACATGGTAGGATCATGTAACCTTGCTTAGGCATGCAAATGTGATGTCAACATCCAGTCAAGATTTTGTTACTGTGACAAAGTGCCATAACGAGGCGAACTCTGTAATCGTTGATTACCTATGTTTAATATATGTTGTATCCCAATTGAAAGACCTGATGAAGATTAAATTTGAAAAATGATCATTTTAATATTGCCATCAGTGTTTATAGCACATGTAGCAATTGAATCCAGTTTCTATAAATGTATGTAGATGTTCCCCAATAAAGGATTTTTTTGCTGTCTTGTATCAATGATGATTGATTTGTACTGCTAAAATGTACAGGCATTTCATAGTTGATACATGCAAGCTTGCTAAATGGTGGGAAAATCTTGTTAAAGTTTTAGATAAAAGCAAGTGTCATAATCTTTTTTTTTTTTGGTAATAAGGTACAAATGAGAAATTTGATAATATTTGAAATCAGCTTTGCTTGACTGAAACGAGTCTAATACCTAATATGCTGTCGGGTAGCAATAGTACTGGAAGAAAACTTAACCGATTTGATAGAAATGGATGTTACTGATTCTGAAGATATTTGTCCTAATAAATACTGAATAGAAATGAGGAGTTAACATAGTTTGTAGGCACAGTACTTCAGTGCTTTTATTGTAGAAGATCTTCCAAAGACAATATGTACCTTGAATGATACTAATATTTACTTCAATTTTCAGGAAAGAGACATTATTTACCGGAACGTAAAGTAAAACATTATATGTATCAATTGTTAAAATCGGTAGAACACATGCATAGGTAAGAAATCTTCAAGAAATCTCCTGCACACAAGTTATTACTTTCTACATGTACACACTGTGCTTCTTATATTCTTACATGTATTTTGAAAAAAACATTACAGCATTACATATTTCTATGCAGAAAAACAAACTCATTAAAAATGCATATACCAGTAAATTTATGTACCATGTTCCAAATTGAAATTAATTTTGGAAATGTTTTTTAGAAATTTCTATTAACATGTGAGCACTGAAATTGCTGGTTGATTTTTTCAGAAATACATGAGATATAAAAGTGCAGTGTATTAGTATAGCACATCTATATAGTATATTAAATATATTACTTTGAAGCACATGTCCACTTTCCAGAACATACCTACTTCATTTTCAAATAATCAGACAAAATAATGTAAAAGTGTTTATTTTGCTTTTCATTCAAATTTATCTTGTGGGAATTTTTAACTTGAAGTGTTATAATGGGTATTGACATTTACTATTTCAAATATTTAAACTTTAAATTTAAATACAAGTTTGCTAATTTTCATTAAATTCAACTCTCTTTTCAAATGTTTCAATTTGTCTGAAAGAAATTCATTACTTCACTTGCGCTTGAAAGTAAGACCTACTGTAAGATACTTTCAGATAAAATAATAAAGGTTTGAAACTAATAATAAAGTTCTACTATATTGGGAAATATTAGATACATACTAATGTATATACAAAAATCTTCAGTATAAGCTTCTCCGTAAATTTTAACACTACACATTTTCTCTACTAATTTACTTACCGGTATGAATTTGTGAGGGGACAGACCTCAAAGGAAGATGAAATTATCAAAAAATTATCATTGAAAATGAAGGAGTATCTCATTATGCAAAGCTCTGTCTTTAGCTGATTCTGGCTTCACATTTAGATCATATTGGGTATTTGTCCCCCATCAGTTTTTGTCTCGCCCGTGACGAAAGGCGCGGAAAGCGAGACATGTGTACAAAGTATGACGGTGACAGCGGCGGCGTAAACTTTTATGTTAAGTTTTTGTGATTAGGTCACTTTCTCAGTAACTATAAGTGGTAGGTCAATGATATTTGGTATATAGGTTGGTCTTGAGCAGTTCATGACAGTCTGTTATATGGCTTTTCTCTGTGACCTCAATTTCATGGTCCAGTGAACATGTAAAGTTTTTCTGCTTAGTTTAGTTTCTCAGTAATTATAAGTGGTAGGTCATTGATATATGGTATGTAGGTTGGTCTTAGGTAGTACATGTCAGTCTGTCATATGGCTCTTCTCCTTGACCTCAATTTCACGGTCTAGTGAGCATGTTTAGTTGTTGTAATTAGGTCATTTTCTCAGTAACTATAAGTGATAGGTCAATGATATTTGGTATGTAGATTGGTCTTGAAAAGTATATGACAGTATGCTATATGGCTTTTGTCTATGACCTCAATTTCACGGTCCAATGAACATGTTAATTTTTTGTGCTTATTTTAGTTTCTCAGTAACTAATAAGTGGTAAGTCAATGATATATGGTACAAAATGTATGTAAGTTGGTCTTGGGTAGTACATGACAGTCTGTCACATGGCTTTTGTCCTTGACCTCAATTTCACGGTCAAGTGATCATGTTAAGTTTCCTAGTATCTATTAATGTAGGGTCAATAATATTTGGTATGTGGGTTTATGTTGGATGGAAGATGACAGCCTGCTATTTTGTTTTAGCCCTTGACCTCATTTTCACGGTCTAGTGAACAAGTTTGGTTTCTTGGTATCTATCAGTAGGTTACTGATATTTTGCATTTTGGTTTTGGGTGATACATAACAGTCTTCTGTATTGCTTTTGTCAGTTAATCTAATTTCACAGTCTACTGAACATGTTAAGTTTTCAAATTTAGGCAGTTTGAGTTTTTACATCAGTTTTGCGACCAAGTAGGGATGGGCGAGACATCAATTTGGGTCCACACTTGTTTAACATATTTGATTTAATTGTCTTCCAAATGTTAAGATTTTATCTGCACTTAAGAGACTTAAGTTGTCCAAAATGTGAATATGCAGAAAATAAATTCACAGTAACTTCAGTATTTAGTTACATGCATTTCATAAGGTTGGGACTGTGGTTCTTAAAGAAAAAAGATGTTCCAATGCAATGTGGCATCAGAGGTTTGCCATTGATTTTTTATCTCTTTGATTTCATTGATTGTCTTATATTTAGGAGGATGAAGGTACCAATAAGTTAGATGGTATTGAAAAGCTGCATAGTGCTGAAGCTATTGTATATTCTATTCTTAACAACTGATTTTATAATATCCCTTCAAAACTTAGCTAAAAACCAAACAATGATACAAAGGGACTGAAACCATGTTTTTTATGATTTTATTGTACAATGTCATAAAATTAGCTATTGTAACCTTTGTAGTTCTCATGACTGAATGACCTTATTTAACATGTTCCCCATTTTTGCAAAAAGAAGTTTAGACCAAAAACACAAAAGCAAAACAGAACAAGAACAAAGAAAAAAATGATTAGGCAACAATTTATCATCATTTCATTTAGATATGCATGATATATTGTAATAGTTAAAAATCAAGATGTTTAAATAAATCTTGTGGGAAACAAACTGAATATTTAAAACAATTATTTCACAATAAATTACCCAGGCTTACCAGGTCATCGATTTTTAGATGGGGATTCATGTTATCAAATCAATATTTCTAGCATGTCTAAAATCTATTTGATGGCAGTAATTGGGTCTATTTATTTATTCTTATATAACAACTTTTGTGAATTATTTACTTTAATGATTTAAATTTCTGCTTTAAATGTGTTTAGAGGCTACAAATTTTATTTATAAGTTAAAATATTAATGATCTGCTACATTATAGTTGACTTCGAAAGATCATGGTCCACATATTTTTTTATACCAATTCATAGGCCTGCAGACTATTAAAAATCTTATGTATATAGTTATGAATGACATCATTGGAATTAGTGTATTCTGTGGTCTACAAGTTGACAAGTGATATTTGAATTGCAAGTGTAGATCATCATGTGTTGTGATGTAGATCAAACAAGTGGATATTAGCTAATAGAACTAATCTTTGCAATGTGTATTTGCCAATATCCTGTCTCCAAATCAGCAGTACTGTACTATATAAATTGTCATAATCTTGATGCCTTGTATCTGCTTATACTTGTATATAGGAAACTGTGGAACTTAAATTTTGATCCCTGATTGGTTGTGTTCTTTTCTATGCCCCTGAAACACAGTTAAAGCATGTTGTTCCCACACATCTAAGTTATTGAATCTTTTAAAAAGATATTAATGTCATTATACCACAGCAAATGGAATTGAGTGTATATAGGGTTCAACAATGTCAAGAAAAAGCCTGTCTGTCAGTCTGTGTATTTGGCCATCAGAATCCATTTCAGCAAATCTTCTAACATGCCTTGTGCTGTTCTTGTGAAATGTCTCCAACTCTGCACAAATTACTTATATGGATAGATGGACGCAATTTCAAGTTATTAACCTAATTCTTGTTCAAAATAATGGAAGTAGGACGAGTGCCATTCTTAAGTTTTTTGCACAATATCGATGAAAAATGAAATAGGTAATCACAATTCATCTAGAAAACATATGGACTGAGTGCTTCAAAGTAGATTGGTAATAAAACTGATATTCTATTTTATATTAGAGCTAGTCACTTGATTTTCTCTTTAGCACAAGGCCACAAGATAAAGAAAAGTACTATGGTATTATCATATTAAAAAAATCTTACCTTTAGCTTCAGAGGTACTATTTTTACTTGCAAGACTCACTAGTAAAACTTGGAAAATATTGCTGCAAGCATTAGATGACTTTAAATGATATACCATAGTACTTGTCTTGTTGCATACTAGTATGCATTCTCTATATCGTAAACTCTGTTATAACAAACACAATGGAAATGCCAAAAAGGAGAGTTTTAAATTTTATTAGCCTGTGATTGAAGAATATGAATAAGTAATTTTTTGAAGTTTTGTTTTATGCTTAGATCTTTTCAAAATGTTTCCTTGAGTTTGTTATGAGCCTTAATATTTCACTATATCACTAAATAGCTAGAATATTTGCACATGTCTTTTGTTTTTCTGACAGACAAACAGCACTACTTACCCGAATCTGTTGTTAAAAATTACATGTATCAGCTGCTTAGATCAGTAACACATATGCATAGGTATGTAGCATATTGTATATATATTGAGGATATGGGTTTACACATATTCATAGGTATGTAGCACATTGTATATATTGTGAGGTTTAGGGGTTTAGGGGTCTTTGTTAGCCACCCTTGTTGACTGAGATTTTTTCGTCACTGTGTGTTTTCAACCTTAGTAAAATTGTACATTTCAACTCCCTCTCCATTACTGAAACTGCTTGGATTACTGCTATCAATTTGGTCTGAATCTTTATAAGGTTTTCTAGATAAAGAATCACCCAATTCAATTTACATGGTCACATAAAGACAAAACATAGGGATGAATTGCAGTTTTGGCTTATAACTCAAAATCATTACAAGTCATTATAAAAAAAATAAACATGACAAGATCTACTTTCTCACCATTTTAAAAGTAATGTTATCACCTATATTGTAGTTATTGCTCATTAAATCAAATTTCCCTTTTCTTGTGAACCTATGCAATATAAATGGTATTATTAAATTGCAAAGAAATATTCATCATGTCAAAGGCCACACTTGAATCAATAATGCAGGGATATGGAGTAAATGGAAATGAGACATAGTCTATACAAATGCATGGTAAAACCAAGCAATAGAACAACGCTTTTATATTTGTTCTTCATCTTGAAGTCACCATGAGGCCTTCAACAATGAGCTTTATTCATACCTCATAGAAATTTCAAGACTGCATATAATTTTAGTCTTTTTTTACGAAATTTGTGACTTTGGAATCAACATTGGCTGGTACTATAATGCATGTAAGCGAGTTAAGACAGGTAAGTACGTGATAAAGGTTCACAGGGACCTTATGATATGCTTTACACTCTATTGATAGAGGGTTTATGGACCTTTGAAAAACTCACCTGTGATTTATAAATTTATGAATGACTGTTAAACTTATTTTTCATGAGTATTTAAAATGATACATTGGTTTGTTTTTGGAATATCTAGATACAGATATTACAGTTATTATAATCCATATGAGAAATATAAGTGTTGGATTATTAAAACATGTCAATCATCAGATATAGATCAATTAAGTAGGACTTATCTTTAACTGGAATAGAAAGGCTTGTTTTGGATGAAGTAGTTTGACAAATTTTGTCTATATAAGTTCATGACTTATTCTAATATTAGAATTTTTTCTTGTCTCACTTCAATGTAGATGTTCATTTGCATGTAGAAGATATGTTTTCTTATTGGTCATTTTATCTCTCATTTCAACAAGATAAATTCAAAGTTAGGTGGTTTTCCTTTTAGGTATATTCTCTCTATTATTTCATGATCTGCAGCTTTTGGTTTTCATAAATATGCTACATAAAATATCAAAGTGTAGACTAAGAATAAACAAATTTTAACTTCAAACTCCACCCCAATCAAATGATAGTGTAATTTTCATGCTGTACATAATTTTCCTTAGATTGCATTGAATAGTTGATATTTGTATAATTTCAGGCATGGTATATTTCATCGAGATGTAAAACCAGAAAACATTTTAATTAAGGTAAGAAACACTTGTATTTTATACTGGTATCAAGGGAGGCATTAGAACAATCAATAGATAATCTTATAGTGAAGTTAATTGGCCTATGTTTGACGTCATTAAAGGTGACTTCAATTAGAAATCTTATAAATGTTAAAAGTGACGACATTGGCGCCCACTGCATAAGGTTATGAGCAGGTATATGGAATTAGATTATCATTGAAGTCAAGTATATTGACAAATAAAATATTTTCTTTTGTTTTTTAACTCTTTGTAAAGCCATCAACCTAATAGTGGTATGCCTTCAAGGCTAAATTTCCCTCCCCTTTTAAGAATTTCCAGTATCATGGACTCTTTCATACCCCAAATTTATCATTTGTTGGCTCTCATTTTCATCTTGATATATCTGGGAATATTGATGAGAGTCGTTAAACAATATTCAATCAATCAATTGAACAGTACACTTGTGCAAGTGGAAAAAGATGCAAAACCTCTGCATTTCAATTGTGTCCTTGAACAAAAAAATTGAAGGACTTATGTGATCTTTTGAAATGTGTAAATATGTATACATGTATTGTTTTGCTTATTATATGGTTTCCAATTTGCATAATTTTTGTTTGTTAACTGTAGATGGTGTATTGTGACATCATTGAAGATGTAAAGCCACATTCTAGGTTGCTTCAGAATAGAAAATCCCATTTCTTCAGCTATAGGCGTTTAAATTATTCATGTTTGGGTAGAATTGTGTTCATTCAATCATGATCTTGGCATTTTGAAAATAAAGGCCCAACCCTTGGTTGTATGACAACAACACAGCCTTCTACATGAATTATTTTATAAAATCATGAAAGCTAAGTCAAAAAGACTTAAGACCTGTAAAATTGACATTTAAGCTCTTACTTCACACATCTGACCTTTATAGGATAATATGAAACAAGATATATCAACGATATTCTAATGCTCTTATGTTTGTAATGCTGATGCCATCAAAACTTGAAGGGGGGGACTAAATGTTTTAACACACTGTTATAGCAACAGAAAATAGCATACTTCAGACATTTGTAAAACAAATGTAAAACACCTTTTAAGGATTTGAGTTTTCTATGCACTATTAAGGGAACAAACATTAGCAAAGGTCATTTTGAAAAAAAATAAGGTAACATTTGTAATGCTAACAAGCTGGTAAAGCTGATAAAAGTTCTGACATTATATAACTTAGTGTGTCATCCTTCTATCAAATACCTCATTAAAACACCGTGGTTTATATAGTCTCAAAAGATTTAAGGATTGTATTGATTTTAACGTAATGTTCTTATTTTTGATCTTGATTTGACTATTAGTCACATTTGATATTAATTGCCCATAAAGAAACTTAAATTGTCCCTTTTCTTCTATTGTTCTTTTCTTGTTTTGTGCCACCATTCAAGACTCCCTTGCAATCACATGATAGAAACTATAAAAAGATCATCTTTTGCAACTTATTTTTAAATGCCAAGGTGTCAGAATTAAGATTGGTTTTAATTACCGGTATTTTTAAGCTATTTTAATGAAATTTCACTTTATGAAATGCATCAGGTCAGAGTTCATACCTGAAAATGCTCAAGATCATCACATTTGGCCTTTAAGCATCAAAAGTACTTCAACATTGAACTCTGTGGGGAAAAAAATCAAAGACATTAGCTTAATTAATCCAAGCTGAGTTCCAGTTTTCTAATGGCTGGTGTCATGTTCCAATCTCATCTGAATCCTGAACCAGTGGCAAAAATTAGAACAATACTAGTCAGAATGGTCCTTATATTGCCTCCTGCAAAATGATATTCTGGTGTTCAACAGCCTCATCCAAGGTGGCAGCCATTATAGAACACAAATTAACAGGTCATGGAACCCTATTAAAAGCACAAAGATCTTATTCTTTGTTACTACTATGCTAATTAGATCCAAACTTAGTTGAAATGGTCCTTAGATAGTGTAGAAGATGAAGGGCAGCAGTTAACAAAGTTTAGCATTGTATACTAAGAAAATATTTTCAAAGAACTTCTCAGAAACTAGAGGGCCAATTAGAACCCATCTCATTCACAAATGTCTTTAGATGGTTCCCATGAAAAAAAGATGACTAGTAATTCAGCACCTTGTCAAAGATGGCCTTTATGGGTAACATACTGTAATCCAAAATTGGACCATACGGAAACCACAGTCCCAGATATCCTCTGAAACTGCTGGTTAATTGCAACAAAACTAAGCCACATGGTTCCTTAATCATGTTTGTCAGATCAGCACTTTATGCAAGATGGCTGCCTACACGGCACATAGATTAATATCAAGCATGTTGGGAAACATAATGAAAGCTCTCCTTGAAAATCATAGTGTTCATTGGAACTGAACTTGGTCTCAATGGTCTTTAGAAGGTTCCTTCAAAAGTTTAAAATTTAAGTGTTAGGCCATGTGAGTGATGCAAGTTCTTAAGAACCTCTTTGGTTTTTCTTTTGTAGGAAGATTTATTAAAATTAGCAGATTTTGGATCATGTAGAAGTGTATACTCAAAACAGCCCTATACAGAATATATATCAACAAGATGGTGAGTAATAATATCCAATTAAAATGGAGAAACTAAGCTTGAAAGATGCTCTTGTACAAAAACAAGGAGAAAGAGAAAGACTAGATATATATATTTGTCGTCATTGGATACAACATTTAAGCACTGTAGCCCTCTATAGATACAAGATTAAAGCTAAGTGAAATCATTAAGCAGTTGGTGCACTGAAATGTGGATGAAACAACAGGATTAGACTACTGAAGAAACAAAGGAATGGTACCCGGTATTTACAAAATAAAAAATTAACAATAAAGGGATATGGAGTAAATGCAAAAGAGACAAAATCTCTACAAATACATGGTAAAACCAAGCAATGGAACAATGCTTTTATTGTTGTTCTTCATCTTGAAGTCACCATGAGGCCTTCAACAACAAACATTACTCATACCTCATAGCAAGTTCAAGACGGCCCCTAGCACCAGTTTGAGCAGAATTCATTGCTAATTGCTGAGCAACGCTACATCCATGTTTTTTTTCCTTTGATCCATGGATGCGGGATTGTCAACAAACATAAAATTAACTGACAAAGTGTTCTTACAATCGCTGTCATCCATTTCCCGACAAAAAGACTAGTAGAAGACGATCACAACATTTAAACAACCAAAGGGCACTCATCTAGCCAATTGTTAGAAAACTTGGCATCTTGAAATCATGAGACGTGGCCCCAATAAACAGACGGTCATAAAAAAACAATTTTAAATTACAAAAAAAAAACAACAAAATTTGAAAGAATGATTGTGCATCCATATGAGAAATTCTTTCAAGAACAAGTACACCATAACTGAAATGTATATAGAGCATACATCTCTCTCACAGGGAATCTTTTTACAGACTCCACACTGCAGGGGAGACAAACTCTCATCTAAAATTAACAATGAAGGGATATGGAGTAAATGCAAAACAGACTAAATCTCTACAAATACATGGTAAAACCAAGCAATGGAACAACGCTTTTATTGTTGTTCTTCATCTTGAAGTCCCCATGAGGCCTTCAACAATGAGCATTACTCATACCTCATAGCAAGTTCAAGACAGCCCCTAGCACCGGTTTGAGCAGAATTCATTGCTAATCCAAAGACAAGGCTAAAACGAGAATACAGAAAACTATAAGGTTAGACAGCTATAAAGCAGAGTAACAAAAACACAACATTCAAAACCACGGCACTCACAGTGAAACTAAATGACAAATTTAGGAGCTCCAGAAGGGTAAGCATTTCCTGCTCTGCCAACAGCACCTATCACACTGGCAGTGAGGAATATGTTTTTGATAGCTGAAAGGTTAAAATGTTATTTTCTAACCCTAAGATATAACCAATCAAAAATCCATGATATGTGTTACTTCTCTAACCCTCAACAGTGCCTTGATAAAAATGTGAAATGTTTTTGTTATTGCGTTAGTATTCAAACATTGACAAGGAAAAATTGGAACCACAAATGATGAAATAATGAATGGTTCATACACATCATTTAAAAAAGGGGGAAACAGCAACAATTAATTTTCATAGTTATCCAAAAGTATTTTTCCCTTATTATTTGGTAAATTTGCAATAAAAAATTGTCTTCACATTAAGCTACTGTTCTTTATAGTGAATTCATCTGCCTCTGAAATTTAGTCCAGATAGAAAAGGAAAACGACAAATAGGTAAAATTTGCACAACAGAGGCAGAAAATTTCGGTCTAAATGTTCTTGTGATGTTGGAAAGGACCTTTTTGGGTAAAGCTTCAAACAAATAGGATTCAATAACAAACATGTAAATTTTAATGCTTTGAAATACTCCATATATTTTTCGATATAACCAGTACATCATGTATATCATGACACATTACATCAGTGGTGTATTAGACTCTGTTCACAGCTGAATTAAATGTGATTGATCCAATAAAATATTAAATCTTTTAAAAACCTGTTCATATTTGAAACGTTTGAATCAATTGCGATTGATCACTATTAGATTTTGTTGTTCTCATAAGAATCAGTTGCGATGAATCATATGCTTATTTCAAAGCACTTGAATCCATTTAAATCAATCCCAACTGTTGAGGCTAAAGCTGTAATTAATTTTTTTTTAGACCTCCTCTTTTGATAGGACAAAACAGTTTGATTGCAATCAATCTCTTCATAGTATGAACAACAAAAAATCATTGGAATTGATAAATAATTTAAGTATGAATGAAGTCTTATTCATAAAAAAAAATGCTAATATATTATAGTATGATCAGATGATAAATCTTATTTTACAGGTAAAGAGCCCCACAATGTTTATTGACAAATTACAGGTATAGAGCCCCGAAATGTTTATTAACAGATCGTTATTATACATTACAGGTATAGAGTCCCAGAATGTTTATTAACGGATGGTTATTATACATTACAGGTAAAGAGCCCCACAATGTTTATTGACAAAAGGTTATTATATATTACAGGTATAGAGCCCCAGAATGTTTATTAACAGATCATTATTATACATTATAGGTATAGAGCCCCAGAATGTTTATTAACAGATGGGTATTACACATACAAGATGGATATGTGGAGTGTGGGGTGTGTCTTCTTTGAAATTCTTAGGTATGATGCAGTATGGTACAATTTGTTGACTTACAAAGTGTGTGTTCTATTGAAATGCCATATACAATAAGACAAACATTTGTTTTACCAAGATTTAAATGTTTACTCTTATCATGTAATGTTTAATTTAATTTTGAATTCAGCGGATTTGTTTATTTCATGTTTTCATTTTAAATGCCAGTTTGCATTATAATCAAGTGATTTGTTTGAATAATTCAGATATTTTGGCATATAAAAAGTACAACTGAAACTTTACCATTTAAGCTAAAATGAGGGTGTATGGTATTAATGAACATTATCATGTACAGTGATCTTTTGTTGTTGCAGTTGTTCAGCATAAGTTATTGTCAGGGGTATAACTCAAATCGTATAAGCAACCCCAATACATCTTAAACAATGGCTGCAAAAACTTTTCTTCAGTAATGCAGGAATGTTCAGTAAAACATATATTACTCCAATCTTGTAGCAAACATAAATGCATCCTTGTTAATTATACCCACCACAAACAAAGTTTGGGGGTATATAGGAATTGCCCTGTCCATCCATCCGTCTGTCTGTCTGTGGTTCCATGTACCTTGTCAGCGCATGCTCTCCTAAACTGGATTTTGATGAAATGTTACACAGTTGTAGTATACTAAATGAAGGTGTGCATGAAGTAATATGGTTGCTGCCCGAAATTTTGAAGGGGAGATAATTTGTCTTTGAATATTATCTGGCAAAAAGGGATATGAACCTTGTCAGCGAATGTCCTCTAAAACGGGCGCTTGGATTTGGATGAAATGTTACTCAGTTGTAGTATACCAACTGAAGATGTGCATGAAGTAATATGCCAATCAGCGAAACTGTAGTATTATTTGGCCAATTTCAAAATCAAAATTTCTTAACAGTGTAAATTATTTTAAAAAAGGTTATGTACATTAGATCTACAATTCATCATTATGTTCAATGTCTAAAAGTTTTTTTTAATCTGAAGCATTATTCTATGGCGATAACACAAATTTCTATTGGTTACATTTTAAACCCCACAGCAATATGATATTGACTGTATTACTATTTGCCATTTTTTTTCTGGAGATCACTTGATTTACTTGGCATAAGCAGAAAATATTTGCAATTTTAGGAGATAACACTGTTATGTCTGTATTTCAGTTTGCATCCATTATTTCCTGGTTCCAATGAAGTGGACCAAATAGCTAAAATCCATGACATATTAGGGACACCAGATCCTTCAGTACTCAATAAATTAAAAAAGTAAGTGTCAGAAATACATCAGGTAGATAAACATTACACCATGTTGAAATTAATGCATTATTTGGTGTTGTCTAGGGGTTTTCCCATGTCATTTTTTAATTCATGATGAAACATTATGATACTGTTTCATTTCCACCAAGGAATAAGGAACACAACAGTGTTAGAAATAGTTTTTTAAAGCAACTTGCCCAAAGTTTCTTCAAGATTTAACTTGCCCCTCCAAGGTTCTATTTGTCCCCAGTCGCAAAGCAACTGGGTGCCCCTCGCGTAGCGAGGTACCCTTTGCGGCAGGGGGTCTGGGAAGTATATGAGTAAGATTATTTTCTATAGAGTATTTGATGAAATATCCTACAATTTAGGGCTCTCCTGGCACTATACAAAGCTTCCTCAGGAATCTAGTTTTTAACTTCCAATTTTTAAGTTTTCTTTTTAATTTGTCACATTTTCTGATATGATCAAGAGACATCATGTTCAATGCAATGCATGTCAACACAAGTGACCATCTGCTCTATGTTTTTCATATTAGTGTAGCTGATGTTATCAAGCTTTTTCGTTGATCTTTCTCTGTAAGTCACCATGTAAAGTTCATGATTTATCACATTTTTTCAATTCTTTTCTACTACAAATGTACCAAAAAAGGCAATATCAATTCTGTTTTTCCTTTTTTGGGGACGTACTTCCTGTCCTTGCCTTTAGAAATTTCGTCACCACAATAATTTCTAATATTAGTACATGTATGTAAATCTTGTACAGTAGTCCCCTTCTTTGTAGACAATCCGATTTGCAACGAAAAAGTGGCCTTAAACTCAAGTTGGACTCATAAATAGAACTAAACCAAATGAATGAAATGGTTTACATTTGCTACTTGTAAAATTATGGCTCTTGTTTACGCCATTCACTTCCCAGTAAGAGTCTGCCATCCTCGTTTTTATCCATGATAACGTACATGTTTGTACTTAAAAAAAATTGTTTAATTTGTAAATAATTCATGAATTCGGGGGTTTCAAGCAATGAAATGTCCATCCAACTTCATTGACCGTCGCCCTTTCTACTGGATTCGGCCAAGGACGTCCTTGATGCGACAAGTTTAACTTTGTTTTAGAGCGTAAACAATTTTCTCTGTAAACCGCAGCCATCTTTGTTTACAGATTGCGCAATCACTTTGACAATTTGTATCGGTTAATTTCATTGGTCCCCTGAATATTATCAACGAATCGAATTTATTTTGACAGACTGGATTCAGAATCATTCTTTTTGACAGTCAGATTTCGGCGATTTTTTTTTAACTTGCCCGGCGGACAAGTTACTATCAAGAATGACTTGCCCGACGGGATTTTAACTTTGGCGGGCAAGCGGACAAGTGGCTATTTCTAACACTGCACAAAACATCTAGCTATACATGTTAGTTTTAAAGTTAAACATTTTTCAAAGAATATTTTTCAAAAGGGGAGATAATTATAATTTTAATGCAGGACAGTTTAAAAGGGGAGATAATTTGGTAAAATAGTTGACAGATATCACTCCAAATTTAGTTTTGAGAAAAATCAGGAGAAAAAAGCTGACGACCCCCATATCTGTGGATATTTTGTGAGACCCTAATTCTGTCTGAAAGAAATTTACAAAATTGTAAGTGTTATGATAATGTTTAAAGGGAAACTACTCTATTATTATGGGAGAAAACAGAAGGATGTATCACTGTCACAATAATAATGAATATTTATAGGTCTCGAGGAATGAACTTCAATTTTCCGTCAAAGAAAGGTAGTGGTATTGAGAGATTGTTACCACATGTTAGCACGGATGCTGTTGAGTTAATATATCAAATGTGTACATATGACCCAGATGAAAGAATGTCAGCAAAACAAGCTTTGAGACATCAATATTTCAAAGACCTCAGGTAAGTACAGTGATTTGAATCTACAAGACAAAATAAGCAACAATTCTGATATCCCCTCACCATTTCATTTTTGTTGTTCATTCTGAACACCTTAGCTATCAGTCCAGCTTGAATTGGATAAAAATAGATTACATGCAAGGCGGGAAACTTTAAAAAGTTTAAAAACAGGTTTAAAAGTCTACTTATACAATTGTAAATAATACAGTAAATTACTGAATATTTTGGTAGAACGTTACATTCTATTGTCCTGCAATGGTAAAAATGTTTCGAACATAGTTTAAAGAGGGCATTGGGGTGCTAAAAGGCATTAAAGTGATTGAGATTGAAACTAAAGAGGAGGTGTTGAATAGGCTTGAATATACATTTCGAGTTGTTTATAATACACCCAAATCCATTTTAAATTACTACATCGCTGTTATTAAACTAATTAGATTTCCTTTATTGAGAAATTAAACAATTATTGAGTATTTCCATTATTGAGAAATTAAACGATTATCGAGTACATTTCTTCAATTGAAGAATTAAAACGAAAATATTTGTTTCACCATAGATGCCAACCTTTACGGATTTTCCGTAATTTTCACGGATTTGGGGTCTAAATTTCGGCATTACGCTCATTAGTCCAATCGTTACGGATTTTTTATCGCTACTGTTCAAGTTTGCAAAACGCAGATTTCTTTCCTTGCCGTTCCGAACCAGTTTCCTAAAGTACAAACCGAATATTGCTTTCGGGTTTCTTGGACCTTTTTAGGCCCC